>VVHJ01006133.1:11635-23718 GCA_015107715.1 Tylochromis polylepis
TGCAGTACGGCTGTCAATATCTTCACAAATGCAAATGTGTTCCTTATGAAGACTGATGACTTGTGCTCAGTACAGTAGATAATGTCTCTTCATGAGTGGACAATTGCAGGAAACAGATGAACATCACTCAGCCTTCCCTCCTTCCCTCTATGTCCACATCTTCAGCCTTCCACCTATCCCTTTTGTGCTATTTGATTGTGTTTCTGTGTATGTGTGTGTGTTGAACAGATTTTGCCAATACAGTGATATCACAACTCTGTCATAGTCGCATACAGTCTCAAAATTTGAACATGAAATCACATGAAAGTTGAGTTTGAAGGTGGTTGGCCACTTTACACCCTTGTCTCATATTCTTTCTAGCCCTCTATATAAGGTATCTGTACCTGTTTCTGATATGTTCGAAGGCAGGTGTAGTCTGAGGATTTGCCTGAGCAAGTTGCTATACGGTCTCTAGTTTACATCCTGCAGATAGTCTTTTTTTTTTATCTGTTTGAACAGTGTGGTTGATGAAACCTAATAATTTGCCTGATCTCCAGTGGCACCATGAGATTGAAAAAATTGGTGAAGTTTTTGCAACAACAATAACATGGATTGCACATATCCTCCGTAAGATGACTTGTAATAGCTTAGTTCTCCAAAGGGGCGTAGGCATTCTCGTTAGTCTTAGCTGTGCTGATGCTCCTCCTTGTGAGTGCTTTATCAGACTGCTGCAGTTACATACAGTATCCATAAAGACAATGAATTGTCTGAAAATACCCGTGAAGTCCAAGCAAAGCCGTAGAAAAAAACTTGGAAAAAGTGCAACGCAAACTGGAAACTGAGAATGTCCACCTTTAAAGTAAAAGTCAGCCAACACGTTCCAAAAGGCGCAACTTTTGCATTGGAAACAAACAGTCTCTGTTTCTGGTTTGTCGCATTTTTTCCAGCTTCGCTACCACTTAGAGAGCAGCTGGCAAGTATTTGTAGACAAGTCGGCATGAGTCACGCAAGCTACAGGTGACCACAGCAATCGTAAGGAGGTTTTTTTGCCTCCCAGTTTAGGAATAGGCATTTTTCCATGGCAACCAGTGGTTGCCAGGCGGTCACTGTGTGTATGGGGCTTTAGCAATCGATTTTCCAGCAGCTGCCACACACATTTTTTCCCCTCATGACTGGTGGTTGCCATGTTGTTTGTTAGCCTGTGTGACTGGGGCCTTATTCACTTGAACCATTATTGTCACACATGCCAAATGCAGACAAGTTAACATCATATAGTTAGCAATCACATGTCTCCAAAAACCTAACATGAATTTACTCTTCCTGTCATTTGATGTTCCTCACCTTCCACTCCTGTTTAACTATCTGTCCACGCATCATCCTCATCCAACTGTATGCTCCATCCTTTCCTTTAAGCTGTGATCTCTTTCTTATCAAGAATCTGCAATCCCTTCTTTGCTCCGTAGTCTGTTCTTGTAGCCTCTTTCTCCATTTCCATCCATCTTTCTGTATATAGATCAATAGTGCTCATTCTGTACCTCTTCTATCCATCAGACAACTCATGCATCACTCATCCTAGCTCTGTTAGTACCTTTATCCATCCTTTCAATCCCCCAAGGATCCTCCTGCCCATTAGTTCATTCGCTGAGATTCCCATTTTTTCTTTCGTATTCCTTAAATTAGTTGTCCTTGTTTTGGCTGTGGCCTAAGTATTCTTTCCTCCACTCCTTATCCTTTTTTCAACCTCACATTTTTTGTTGCTCTGTAAATTCTTGCCCTCCCATTTCTGCCAATCCCTCTATTAAACTACTCACTAAATTATTATTCTTCCTTGCATCCAACAGATTGTTCATCTTTCATCCCATCTTTTTATGCTTCCACCTACTCCTTTCATTCCACTCAATAATCCCTGTCCTTCTTTTCCTCATCATATCTACTACTCCCTTCATCTCTCTGTCCATGTGTAGCAGTTCCTGCCAGTGTTCATCCATCCCTTCAGATTCTATCCTTTAATACCCCTTGCTTCCTCAATTTCTTTTTCCATCCCTGCTTCCACTGCTACTCTCCTTTTTCCACCAATCGCTCATTTCTATTCTTTTGTTATTGCCTCATAAATCTATTTAGCCAGCTCCCATACTTTGCTTGTGCACGCACAAAATTCTCCCTCATTTTGTATCTCTTTCCCCAATCCATATATACATGCATCCATCCCTTCACGTATCCACATACAACACTCCCAGCACAGCCACTTCGTCCTTGGCAACCAGAGTAGCCCTGGTAAGTCAAATGATGATTCTGCCGTAATGAGCTAAAGAGAGAAAAGGCACCCCATTAGTGCTGTATTGATGCCGGTCTCAGAGTCCAGATGTGTGCGACATCAAGAGGAGGACTCACTCTTTTGTAGCCGGACAGATCTGATGAAGCAGAGCACACAAAAGAGCATGCTGATGATGGCAATTAAACAGAGACACAGATACCCTAGCCCTCCACTTACACAGTCACTGTCTACACACACACACACACAAACACACTCCTCCACCTCTACAATTACATCTTTTAGGTTAATCTTCCCTATCGCAGTTGTATTCCTGGCAAAATGGCAGCACTCTGGCCTGTGAGTGCAGTCAGTACTGCTAGCCCACTGCCTTAAAACACTGCTGTTTATGTGACTGATAATAGATTTGTGAATTTGTTTGCTCCCTTTTTGGCATGACTGTGGGTGCACACGCTGATGGTTGTGCTGAAAATGGCTCAGAAATTATCCTCCGAAAGTGAAAAATGATACCTGATAGAGGCTTCCTACACACATGTTGACATTCTGGGCATTTTGTTCTTAAGGTAAGGGAGCATATGCACAAATAAACAGTAATTTGTTGCATCAGAGTCCAGTATTTTGTCAATCTGTCTAAACCCCCTGGGCTCATACTTCATGAGGGCTTTATGGCCCATAAGAACATACATGTCTCTATAGCCTTTCAGCAAATTACACATTCACTTGAGGCCCCAGTTTTGTCTACATACACATAAGGCATTTTATGTATTTTTATAAACAACTAATAAAACGAGACCAGCTAGTAATGATCTCTGTGTGCATGTTAGCTGCAACTGAACAGTGACCCTTGCAGTCAAAACATTGCTCTTCTGCATTAATAAAACATAAATTTATGTCATGAAAATTGGAACATTTAGATGCAGCTAACTTTCTCGTTCCATTCCAGATCGCATTATCAGCATCATTATGAACAAAATAATGAGAAAAAAACCCTCTTTCCTACCTGGAAACATTTATTTATTTATTATGGGGTCTTTATCTTACAATATAAAACACCTTGAGGCAACTATTGTTGTGATTTGGCACTATATAAATAAAACCAAAGTGAATTGAATTTTGTTTACCAAAGACAACATTTGTACTTTATAGATATCGTTCTGGTATTCAAAACAGTTACTGATGAATTGATACATACTAAAGATTTTAAGAAGCCCACTTTAACAATGTGTAGTTGTTTTAGTGTATTTTCTGCACCTGAATGTGTGAATGCTAGATGCTCCCTTCTCAGGTTTTTTAAATGTCATCCTATTATTACTTAGTGTGGTGTGGACACTCCACCACATTTGGCTTAAGATCAACACAGCTCGGCTACCACTAATGATAATGAAGCAAGTCACCCATAGCAATTAATGCACTTAGCTTCTAATCATGATTAACTGTGGACTGTATTTGATACAGGGTGTTGATAAGGTGCCTCTGAACACAAACAGGTTCATTAGTATCATGTCTCAGTGAAAGAGGTTTCAGTAAGCAGCCGGTCCATTCATGTAGGATGTAGACAGCTTTGTTTCGTCCTGCTCGTCGTCTGATTCCTTTTTTTTAAGTCATGTGAAAATTTGGTCTTTGGTTTGTAAATTTAAGGAGAATTTGACCATGAAGATGTCAAAAGGTAGAGCTGTCACCGTGAACCTCTAGAGGCTGAAAGGCATAGTAAGGCTTTTCTCCGCGCTTTTCATTCACTAATGGCATAAATTGTCATGCAATTATCTCTCTTGCCAGATTACTTTACAAACCCCAGTTTTTTTCTTTATGATTTTGTTTTTGTTATGGTTTAAACTTTGCCGAGGGCATCTGAATGTGTCAGTGATCCACAGCTACGGCATGCAGATAAACAACCAAGCAAAGTCAAATCAAAATGTGGAGAAAGGGGAGTGATATTTCTGAGCAGCTGCAAGAGACATTTTCATCATCCCGTTACAGAATACCACATCTGACTAAGAATATTTCAGCAAGTGCACAAGTGCCTGCTTGCATATTCTAGGCGAACATATACTGCAGAAGTGTATTTTTTTTTTTTTATCACAGCCTCATGGTCCTGTGACATTTTTTGATCGGCCCAATAAGAGATTCAAATGCCGATATTTGCTCATAGTTTCAAGTATGTTATTATGAAAATACCCAATAACAGTGTGGTCAGTTGAGTATAACTGGCTCCATGTTTTAGATTATGATTAGCTTGTTCACAAAGGTGAAAATTTAGCAGCTGAAAAACCACATATTGCTCTCACCAGTGCGTGGTGACCACAAACAGCTAGGTACAAATTAATGATTGCTGATACTGATGCACACATGTGTATTACAAGGCAATCATTTGTCATTGTTGTATTTTAAGTTGCTGAGGGGCCAAACGCCAATTAATGCAGGTTTAAACTGACAATGACTAAAATCTTTAAATTCAGCATTTTTAAAGGGAATTTTCATGAACTGCTCGTGTTTAGTTATGAATCTCTGCAGAATTTAAAAGCCTGGAAAGCAGCGTGCAGGCTTTCTTGACACACTAAAACTCTTTAAAACACTCATTGGGTTTTTAGGTTGGCTGGCAGCTATTCATGACAGGTTGATGCAGGTTTTGTTGTTGTTGTTTCACGGCCCACACCCCCTAACAGAAGCTGCCAAATAAATTCTTGTCATCTTCCCCTCCACCATATTGACAGTAGTGAATCGAGCTTTTACATAATACAGTATTTATAGAAGTGATACATTTCACGATTTGCAGATGTCCACAGCAAATGCACTTTTGTAATGGATGCACATATTAATGTGTTTCAGGGGTTAGTATTTACTGTGCTATTTCTGTTTATTAAAGGGCTTGTAGGGGAGGAGATGTCATATTTAGTAGTTTAGGAGATGAGCATTTAGGAAAATTCTTGTTAAATATGTGTTTATGTGAAACTATCGTCTCTTTACTCTCAGTTATCTGACCAAAACTGAGAGTAAAGAACATGAAATAAATCATAGCTACAGCCCACAGCGGAAAACTTTCAGCAGCTTTGTTGATTTCTAACAGCTTCCCCCCTAATGAACATAATAAATGCTTGTAAAAAGCTACAAAGTGCCTTAATCCTTCCTCCTCATCAGCCAATCGAATGTTCGGTTACACCTCGCGGTCAATACAAAGTAATTCTCCGAGGCCATCACATTTCTCTCCTTCTTATTAACGGGTTTTCTTTCTTATCTGTTACTTTGTTGCATTTCCATTGCTCATAGCATTTTCTGTTTTCTCCATGCCTTCCTCCTTCCCCTCTTCCTCCTCCTCCTCCCTCTCTCCTCTCCATCAACAGCCCTGTTGTTAGCTGACGGTAAGTTGTCCATTCCTTCTCTATAAGAATCTCCACTAACATCACCTCTTGTGTGTGCTGTGGGCTTAACATCGGGCCTTAACGACCTGAAATCCAAATCACAACAATTTATTTTGTCACCGTCAAAGATGTTGAGTCTGAACTGATACTTTGAGAGGTTTGGTATAAATAAACTGCATGCCCACGCTCGTGTCCTCTTCTCCTGTCATTGTTACAAAACAATACATGCTCCTTTGAAGCGCTCTTCTTCACTTAATGATGGTTTTGCATGCTAATCAGAGGATTATCAATCACAAATCCATAAATTATGTTCTCTAGTCAAGAGCAAGGTACAAACAGTTGATAACAATCAAGATAAAAACCTACAGTCCTGAAATTAGAAATTTAATTACCTCTTTGTGGTTCTGTTATTATTATATTTCCCATCTTTGTCAAGCAAATTGTGTCATGTAGTGGTGCAGCACTGTGCCAAGGAATGGCTGGATAATCAAATTTTAAACATGAGCAAAAGAAATGCTGTCAGGACTTGAGGGTACACACTGTCTTGGATGTGTAATTGATTTAGCTTAAAAGTGTGTGTTTGCGTGTGTGTGTGCAGGCACTCATGCACTGGTATATTATGCATGCCCGCGTGTGTGCACTTGCAAACGCGCCCTCCTATCAAGGGGACGTGCCTGTGATCGTTAATGGCAGTGTTAATATTTAATGGTAAGCATGTTGTCAGCAAAGAGCAGCAGGGCTAACTCTGGAGTCGTATAAAAGATGACAGGGTCTCTGCACCAGGTGGCTCGGTGGGGGTGTCATACGCAGAGTAGGATGAGAGGCCTTTGGATGCACAAGGGCTCCTTCTTGATAGAGCAGGACTGATGTCATGGGGCTTGATGGAATGTACTTAGGAGCTCAGTAAAACATTGCTGCTTCTTTCCAAAGAAAGGCACACAGGCAGACAAGGACTGGACACAAATTCATCAGAGCTTCCACATTATAATTAAAGGGGACCTGTCATGCTCATTTCCATCTCCATGTTTTTTGCTCTTTCAGCTGTACTAGCAAAACTTTTCATTTATCTCATACTGGGACCTGGTGGAGCCCCTCAGTTTATCCACTGCTTCAATCAGGCTCTCTTAGCTACTGATTCTTTAAACGAGCTGGAAACTGGAAAGCACAGTCATGTGAAAGCTTTCAAAAAACTCCATGCAGTCCTGTGAAAAACAATTAAGTACACGCCGTGACTGAGTATCATTCAGAACCACATTTAGCATCAGTAACTGGAAGTAATCGTTTCCGGCATAACTTTATCAGTTGCTCATGTTGTGGAGGAATTTTGGCCCATTCTTCTTTACAAGGTTCCTTCAGTTCATTGCGGTTTCCCTGCATTCATTTATGCGCAGCTCTCTTAAGGTCTCACCACAGCATTTCAGTCAGATTTAGGTCTGGACTGGGCCATTGCAGCATTTTGATTCATTTCTTTTTCAGCCATTCTGTTTGTGCTTGGGATCTTTGTCCTGTTGCATGACCTACTTTCAGCCCAGCTTTAGCTGTCAGACAGACTGCCTCATATCTGACTCTGGAATACTTCAGTATACAGAGGAGTTCATGGTTGATTCAGGTTGATTCAGTGACTTTAAGGTGTTCAGGACCTGTGGCTGAAAAGCAAGCCCAAACCCTCACCCATCCACCACCATGCCTCATAATTAGTAAAAGGTGTTTGTGCTGATAAGCTGTGTTTGGTTTTCATCAAACGTGGTGCTGTGCATATTGTCCAAACATCTCCACTTTGGTCTTGTGGTTTGTTCAAATGCAACTTTGCAAACCTAAGCTGTGCTGCCATGGTCTTTTTTTAGAAGGAAGAGGCGTTCTCCTTCCAAATAAGCCATACTTGTTCAGCCTTTTTCTGATTGTAGTTTCATGAACTTTAACATTTAACATGCTAGCATTGCAGGGTCCGACTTTGGGTTTGATATCGAGGTGAATTTGCTAGAAAATCTGTGGCATTGCGTTAACACACGCCTGAAGACCAGCAAACTGATCTTATAGAGGTGGTCACTAATGATCTGTTATTCAAGTGCATTTGATTATTTTATATTTTCCCTCTCAATTCCTGTTTAAGCAGCAAGGGTGTTCTTTTTCTCATGACTGTATGAACAGTAGGTGTGTGTACAACTAGGGCATATACTGTATTAAGGATATCCACTATCACTGTCATCACACAGAGACAGGAGTAGAAAAACAATGTGTCAGATAAAGTTTTGTTTTTAGCTTTTATCTCTCAATTACTTGCACTTCTGTGGAACTTCAGCCATGTTTGTGGCATCCACCAGTGGAACAGTGTGTGGATAACAGAAAATACAGCAAGGCATAAGAATAGATACTTCTAAAAGCAGCCTACTGGACTTTGTTGTTAGAGCGCTGTAGTTCGAGCTGTCAAATCCTTGAAAGTTCATTATTCCTCTTAAGGTTGATAAAATAATTCTAACTTAAGACCCGCTCATTTTCCTGAACTTTCTTCGATATCAAGCTGTCTTCGTCGCTGTATGAATCTACTCTGTTGTCATTGAGATGAATCTGCTGACCTTTTCCCAACTGTAAAAATCATATCAGCCACTGAATTTGCAGACCAACAACATTCATCTCACTGACAACTGAACAAGCTCTACTCTGCCATGTAAAGATCATGTAATATGGTTTAAAGCCAGTATGTGGACACTGAGAAGGGAATGCCCTTTCTCACCTCTCATATCACGTAGCTACATGCAGAGTTATACTGTATCAGGTTTATTATGCTGAGCTTTTGAGACTTCTGTCTCTGAAATACAAGAAATACAAGTCATCTTGCAAAATAAAAGCTAAATGATAAAGGCACTTGCTACTGAGTGCTAAAGCCAGAAATAAACCAAATAGGTCTATAAAGCAGTCAGCTTAAGTGAGACTGAAGGCTCACTGAAGGCTACATTGTTTTAGAGATGGAGGAATTTACAGTAAATACCTATAAGACTAACAAGAACGCATGACAGATTTCCTGATGAAGTGCTGACTTATAGTATGACATGTGCTGTAAAGTCCAGCACATGTGGATAAAAACAGAATAATTTAAAGCCAAATGAAAAATGTTTACACCCAATATTTGCCTGGGTTGAGTTTTTGCTTCGATCGATAAAGGATGCGTTTGTCTAACCTTTACACAACGAAGTTGGCTCACCACCAAATGCAATGCAGAGAGACTTTTCATGTTTTGCCACAATGAATGTTTTAGTTTTTCACAGATGTGACTTAAACATCGAACATAAAAAGTGTTTTCTGAGCATAATATGAAAGTTACAAATAAAGCAACCTTCTGATCGTTTGTTTGTGCACTCCGAAGTGCAATGCCACACGATGCTCAGCTGTGCGTCTACTTATTCTGATTGTCATCTTTCTCACTTTGATTTCTTTGTCTTTTGCTCCCTCCTGCACCGTCTGCTCAGATGTACCAGACAGGAAGCTGACTTCTGACGAGGAGGAAGCCAAGCGCATCGCAGAGATGGGGAAGCCGGTGCTGGGAGAACACTCCAAGCTAGAAGTCATTATTGAGGAATCGTACGAGTTTAAGGTATGAAAGGTTACTCTTCCATTAAGGTGAAGACAGCTTCACGTGCTTAGTTGTTGTAGTAAGACACAGATCATACTAACTAATCCAGCTGCGACCTTGCATAAAAGAAAAGCTACGTATTTCTAATTTCAGCTCCTCTTCAGAGGCTTCCCATCCCACAAAGATTTATTTCTGGAGGTGATTTGCTTTTAATGCATCCTCTGCCCTCCAAATATACCCTCCATGTTTGTTTCTGGTGTGTGTGTGTGTGTGTGTGTGTGTGTGTGTTTTTTATCATGCTTTAAACGGGTTTTTGTCGTCAGGGACTGGAAAGCACTGCCATCATGTGGTGAAGCTCGTGTATTTTTCTTCAGGAGGCTCCATGGATGCAGAGTATAAACTCTGGGGCTAAATAATGGATGGATTTGATTTGTGTGTTGGTGTCTTGTCGTGCAGAGCACAGTGGATAAGCTTATCAAGAAGACCAACCTGGCTCTGGTGGTGGGAACAAACTCCTGGAGAGAGCAGTTCATGGAGGCCATTACAGTCAGTGCAGGTAATGTAATCCGCTCTGAGTGGGCTATGAACCCAAACTTTACTTCAATATGAGCTGTTATATGTGACTATGCATGACAATAAAGTGAAAAGGTATATTTTCCAAAATGCAAAGCCAAGCCTGTTAAACACTTCAACCATTTATCTTGTAAGAGTTTTTCTGTTTAATTATTTAACATAAAGACAGACTAATCTGGTGAAGACTCTGGCAGCACTGTTTGCTTGCCACAGTCTTCAGTCTAAAAATATAGATGCCACTATTCATTTGCAAAAACTCATATCAGTGAAAGCAAAGCTCTTGAATAATGTCCTGTACATAACACATACCTCATCTATCACATCAAGCCACGACAGTGAGCACCATGAAGGCCTTGGTTTGTCACTTTGCTGCTGAAATATTAAATCCTGCAATGCTCTTTATTTTTTCATGATCCACCACTGACTGAAAAATGCATGCAGTTCACGTAGTCTGACACTTTGAGTCCTGACAGCGTCTCTGCCTTTCTGCTAAGTTTCCTTTGAGGTGCTGGGACACAAAAAGTACCCTGCTCCTTCACCTGAGGAGGGTAACCACGGACATTTTCAGCTGCTGAGACGAAACTTTTATCCGAATGCGCTCGTAAGGAGCACTCTGTGGACACTTGGCCATCCTGCAAATCAAAAGGGCTGCGTTCATCCCCTGAAAATCCCTGTTATGTTACCCCAGAGTTTCTGCAAGGGCAGCTGATTTACAGGATTAAGTGCACTGCTTTTTCTAATATGCTAGAGTTTACATCCACATCACTGTTAACTGGGTAACACTTCTGACATGCTCACTAAACAAGGGAAAACATCAAATCCAGTTGCCCAAAACACAGTTTGATTGAAACATGTCATTCAAACCAGAGACCGTAACGTAATCACATTTCGAGCGTAAACCTGAAACCTTCTCAAAACCTGCCTAGAATTAGTTCGGAGTTTGGATTTGGGAGAGTTCATGAGAGTTTTCTGTCTAATGTAGTTTTTAAAAAATGTTTAACATTATTGTTGAAATAGGTTTGTGTTTTATTCTGTAATCATCAGTTCTCATCCATCCTAGTTAGTTTTACTTCTGAAATTTGTTCACTTCCCACCAGTTTTCTGCACTACCTGGGTTAGTAGTTTGCATTTGCTTGACCTCCGTGGTCACCCTGGAGTATTAAAATTTTGATTTTTAATTGCTCCTGTTGTCCTGCATTTGTGTCCTTTCGTCCTTTTAAACTTCAGCAGGTTGTCTTGACGTCTAAGTGTCCAAATGTATTAAGTTTCTGCCATGTGATTGGCTGATTAGTTATGTAAACTACTGTGCAGATAGACAGATAGATAGTTCACACTGTCTCTCACTGAGAAATAAGTTGAGATGTCATTTTAAGTAAATGTTGTTCTCTTCTTTCCCCTCTGTCATCCCTTATCTACTTACTTTATGGATCCTTTATCTCTCCCCTTTGTTCCAACTCTTCTCTGGTTCTTTGTCCTCTTCGCTCTCTCTCAACTTTCTGCTTCGTCATCTGTCATCCTTTTTTCCGTGTCATACTCCCCTTTGCTTCTTCATCTTCTGTCTTTCTCTTCTTCATTGCTCCCTGTCCCCTCACTTAATATTTACCTCTCCTGCTTCACTGCTCTCTCTTTATCTTTGTCCAAATATGCTGCTATTTTTCCATCCTCTCCGCTCCTTCCTGTCATCCTATTTTACCCCCTCCGTCTCCCCCTACTCGGCTCCACTTCTGCCCAAAAGATGAGGACGAGGACGACACAGGGGAAGAACGGCTTCCTTCCTGTTTTGACTACGTCATGCATTTCCTGACCGTCTTCTGGAAGGTCCTGTTTGCTTGTGTTCCTCCCACGGACTACCTGAATGGCTGGGCGTGTTTCACCATCTCTATCATTATAATCGGCCTGCTCACAGCCGTCATCGGCGACCTGGCATCTCACTTCGGCTGCACTATTGGCCTAAAGGACTCAGTCACTGCTGTGGTTTTTGTGGCACTCGGCACCTCAGTCCCAGGTGAGTTCAAGAGTAGCGGAATGAACTGTTTTTGAAAAGGAGATGTGATTTTCAATACACAATATATATATTACACACAAATCTGTGCTCTGAAATTGTGTTCATTATTTGTTACGTCACTTGATGGATATGTGGTTCATATTTTTGTTATGAAAATTTTGACTTCATGGGCTCAAACAGTAAACATGCTTTGTCATCAAGATTGCTGATCTTATTTACTCCAAAATGACATTTTCCACCCTGACAAGAACAATATGTCACCAAAAACTCATGTAGTGGCTGACTGCATCAGCATTTTCTGCTATTAAAGGTCCTATATGTGGCACTAAT
>VVHJ01006133.1:23738-72074 GCA_015107715.1 Tylochromis polylepis
AGATATATAAAAAAAAAAAAAAAAAAAAAAAAAAAATATATATATATATATATATATATATATATATATATATATATATATATATATAATTATTTTTTTAAGCAACCAAGCCTGCCTTGCAGAAGAGCCTTTCACAATTTTCACATTGTGGGAAATGTAGTTTCCATTTTTGAAAACATCAACTGCTATTCTATAAGAATCTAGAGGACAGTTAAACATTCTCAAAAGCCTCAGAAATCTTCATCGAAATCAGCTGCTTTGATTTTCTACATGAAATTATTAACATGGTTTCCTTTGTCTTTTTTTTGTGCCTTTTTTTTGAAGAGTTACAAAGTCTGCTTTAAGAGGTTGAAAGGGTTGCGGTGGTGTAAGTCAGAAGTTTGTCAGACAGGACTTCTTGATCACGTTTAGGAAAAGATCATGGTTTGGGTTAAAATACACTCCTTTGCAGCCTTAACCCTGCAAACTGAAAAGCAACACTTACCCACTGTGTCATTACCCACAGCGTCAGGAAATATACACCAAAGGACACCTTATGTATAATCAGAAAATCCCAGCAGCTTTGAGAGGGTGTTTCTTTTTGTGTGAGTTGCTGTTGTTGTCATTATTTTTGGGCCTTCGGTTTATGCGGGGATTTGCTTAAAAAGCTGACTTCATGTAGTTCTGTCTATCAATCCTGATTTAGCAGCATTTGAATCAAAATCTAATGTTTCCAGTACTGAGTCAAAGCAATTAACATTAGCTTTGTTTAGACTCTTTTAACATTTACAGTTTATGACAAACTGATTATTCTCATATATGCACTGCTATAGAAAATGCATAAATTAAATGCCATAAAATGTTTTCACTTTTTCTGCACTTATTTGAAGCTGGTGCTGTGATCAACACTGTAGCCGCACGCTGTGGAGTTTGCATGTTCTCCTTGTTATTGTGTGGATTTGCCACAGCTTCCTTCCACAGTCCAAAATAAACAACGTGCATCTCAGGTTAATTAGTAATTCAAACTGCAAATAGATAAAATGCTTAAGTCCATAGAAAATGTGCTGTATGAATAAAAATATGAAAAGGATCACATTTGTAGAGCTTTGTATCGAGCTTCAAAAGGTTTGTAAGGTTAGAAAAGGGCTATAAAAAATGCCTTTCCGTTACCAAAAATGAATGAGGAGAGAGCATTAACTCTAAAGCCTATTCTCATTCTCCTGTGCTCATTCTCCTTTCTTTATTTATCTTACACTCAGCCTTGGTGCAGCCCCAGTTCAGCTTCTGTCTAGAAAAAGCTGTTTTAGCTCTCTTCTCCTTAAGGCAGCCTTCTTCTGATTGGCTGCCCCTCTGAAACCGGAAGACTAAACAACATGTGTACAGTGTATTTACCTTCCTCTTTACTTCACTAATCTGCTGACCACCACACATGAACCTTGAACCTTGAACATATGTGGCTGTTTACTGACATAAATGTCATCCTTGCTGTTGCAGAACTGGCCTGTAGATTTGTATTTGTGGTTCTTTGAATGTCTCTCTCATACAGTGTCTCTACTTGTTGTGGGGTCACATGTACTCATGGATTAATCAAAATTTCACATAAAAGTTAGAATTTAATGAAACTTGTCTTGAAAAGTTTGACTTTCTGCTCATTTATTCAAAATATTGATGAATATAGCAAATAGATATACCTGTAGAAGTATATTTAGCACTATTTGCCCTTTTTTTTGTGTTTCTACTGCTTTCTTTATCAAATACACTTTAAATTCAGCTATTATCGCCATCACAGCTTTTGAGATTTATCCACAACATTTAAAATAATTAAATCAAATTAAAATATTCATGACAGATGGTTTCTCTCTACAGACACCTTTGCCAGTAAAGTAGCAGCAGTCCAGGACACCTACGCAGACGCCTCCATTGGGAATGTGACTGGCAGCAACGCGGTCAATGTCTTCCTGGGAATCGGCATGGCCTGGTCAGTGGCGGCCATTTACTGGCACATGAAAGGGAAGCCGTTTGTGGTGGAGGCCGGCTCGCTGGCCTTTTCTGTCACTCTCTTCACCATCTTCGCCTTCCTGGCCATCTCGGTGCTGCTTTATCGGCGCCGGGCCCACATCGGAGGAGAACTGGGCGGGCCCCGGGGACACAGACTGGCCACGTCAGCCTTCCTTTTCAGCCTCTGGTTTCTTTACATTCTCTTCTCCAGTCTGGAGGCCTACTGTCATATAGAGGGCTTCTAAACAAACAAAAAAAAGACTCCAGTGTGACACAATACAAACATACAGGGGTTTAAAGTACAACTTCAGAGGTAAAAGAGTGAATTCTCACTGTGGAATTTAGGTCAATCTTGTATGGAAAGGACAGGAGAGGAAAATCCAGGGTTTTCCTTTACACCTCCCTACTCCTCTCCCTCTCTCAACCCCTTCTGTAAGGATGCTTGGAGGTGTGTATCCTGCCCTCTAGTGCCGACAGGCCTGGCTGATAAAGGAGCGACCTGAGCCTGTGCGAGTGTGCTTACAGTTGGGATTGGTATACCACCGAGAACAGAAGATGGTGATGCCAATAGGTGGTCCTGCATTCCACTGGAAGAGACTGCAGTCTTATATCCGGAGAGGGTTGAGTTAATCAGAGGTCTATATTTTTCTCAACATCTGAAGAGAATGACTTTTTTTAAAAAAACAAAAAAGTATTTTGGGGATAAAAATGCAAAAAATAAACGAAACAAAAAACGAACACACACTGACACAAAGAGGAATCAAAGAACTATTTTCAGATCTATGGAGTAACAAATGATTATAGTGGAAATGGGAATATGTTGTTGAGTGACAGTGGGATGGATTCATAGTATTTATTTTTATTTGCATAGTTTCCTAAGGAGCACTGCAGAGTTGTCAGAAATTACACGAAGAGGAAAATGAGCAGCGACAGCGGCCGTTCATACTGACAGATGAGTCACCATTCAAACAGGAGGGGAAGAGGTGGACGCCGTGAACATGGTCAAACTGCCCTGAACATTACTTCCGTACTCTAAACGTATCTATATATAATATATTTCCATATTTTCTGTATATTTTGAATATTTGTTTAAATGTGGTCACCTTCTGCTCTAACAACAGAGGATTGCTGTGGCTAAGTGGGAGGGGAGGGTGGGGGACAAACTATATAACTGAACGATGTCTTCACATTTCTAAGAGTTATGTATCTTGCCTAGGTAAAAGTATGACATTGTATTTTATTTGTTTACTGATATCTTGGTCTCACTCAAGTTTTCACCTTTTCAATCAGAAATCTGAAAATAGGAAAAAAAAAAAAAAAAAACGTGTTGCTGCAGAGATAAATTCAGAGGTATTTTTGTACTTTTCCTTCCATGCACTTTGCTGTATAGTTCAACTTCTGGAGAATTCTACTTGTACATGTGCAAAAGGCCAATAAAAAGGTGTCATTATGGACTGAACAGAGTGCCTGTGGAGGGAAAGGCGTTTGCTGCATCTGCCCACAACCACCAGCTCTTTGCTCTGCTGAAGAACACGAGCGTTTCCTCCTTATATGGCGCATGAGCTCTTATTTATCTATTTTTTTTAAAGCTGCATTAATTGATTGGAATCATGGTATCAAGGGCTTGCCAGGAGCACATACCCACTGAATTTGGCCAAGATGCCTTTGTCTTTCTTGCAGTCATCTGTACAGTCGCAGAAAGCTTTCTCCTATGGATTGGTTGTGCGCTTAGCTTTTTAGCTATACCAGATAACCTTCATTCAACATCACATGGTTATGTTAAAAAAGGTCCTTCAAAGTTAATAGGAGAGGTTTTGTGGGGTTTCATGGGTTTTCATGTGGCGTTTTGGTTAAAGCAGAAATTTTTGAAGTTTAAGTTTAGAAAAGACTATTATTAGGGTTAAAATATATCCATGTCAACCGTGTCATTTAGAGCAGAGGTGTCAAACATAAGGCCTGGAGGTCAGAATGGGCTGTGTTTGGCCTATGATGTAAAATGAGTTTGACATCCCTGCTTTAGAGCCTTCAAGCATTCAAACTACATATATTTACAGAGGTCTACAGACACTGGAAATTACCTTAACTAATCAAAAGCGAAGCCTAATATGGAGTGGAGCATTTAAGCACCTATCCTGCAACCACCCACCAGGTTGCGAGTGCGATGTCGCCCACTGTTGACTGTTAATGATGGACATATCCATCCTCACATCATCCATTGGTCGGTCTCGTTATGATGACGTGAGTTAGGCATTTTCGATGTTGTCTTCTCTGTGTTTCAAACCCGGAGATGATGAGCAAACAGGTTCATCTGACAGCAAACTCCTGATATCCTGGATAATCCCCCATCAATAACTCAGAAAATTAACTTCATGTTTTATTTCGTATTACCTGAAACTAGCAATCAGCCCATGAATTCATCAGTAAGTGTTTACTGGGGTTACAGAGTGAGGATTTCGGAGCTGTTTTTCACCTTGGCCTTTATACAACCACAGAAGTCACCCCCTGCTGGCCCATGCATGGACTTGACCATCTTTTATACAGTTTATAGCTTAAAGGCTGAAATAATGAAGTATGTGATACGCTTTAGAGTTTTCACTTTCTTTGAATTATCATTGAATATTTCAAGGAAGATTTTGTTTACCTGACATTTGCAGAAGGCTAGCTTTATTTCCGATTAATTGCAGGCATTTAGCACAAATGTTTAGTTACTAAAATTGCTAAAATGCTTCATCCATTTCAATACACTTTACATACATTTATTTCATGGTTAAGAAATGTTCATTAGTGCAGCTTTAAAGAAATGACACGTTTCTTCGCCAAAGCCTACAAATGTATTGTGAGTCCTTCCTTAGAATTATTATTACTGTATTTGTTTTGCAGGTGTTGCATAATTTTAGCCTCCTTTTGCTGTAGTCATTATGTAAAGAGCAAGTGTCAGTGGTGCTCCATTTGGAGTGAAACTGTTCAGCATTGAGAGCTGCTGGTGTGGGCGTGAGAGCAGCAGGTAGCTCCAGGTTGAATTTGAAAGTAGCCCGATATTGATAATGAACTGCGTTTAACACATGACTGGTGCTTTGTTTTTAAAACAAGAGTTTAAAAAAAAAAATACAGAAACTCCCCAAAGTGTCAGAAAACATGTTTATTGAATAATTTGCAAAAAGTGTATGTGAGAATTGATTCTTGACTAATTTTAAAATCACCCAAGAGATTACCAAAGAGGAGGTGGGATGCAACATCTGTTTTAAAATATATGAAAAAATATATTTAAAAAAAAAAATTTTTTTAGAGTAGGTGACAGTAAATGGCAGTGACACTGTATTTCCACAAGGGGGATGTCAATCTCCAGTCCCTGTGGTTGTTCCTTCTTTTATTTCTCAGCACTCTTTCCTCCTCCTCCTCCTCTTCCTCTTCCTCAGTGTTCTTCCTTTGTGGTGAGCAGTGTTGTAAATACGTCTCGTGGCTGAATCGGATGCTTTTTTCCTGGCCCTGGACCACACATGCTCACCTCACGCTATCTCTCTCTCTCTCACACGATCTCTCTCTTGCATATAAACACACACACACATATATTCAGTGAAGCGCGATGGGTCCACTGCTGCACAATAGGGAGGGCAGTTGAAGGGGCTTGCTGTCCCGATTCAGATGCAACACAAAACACATTATGTACATAACTTTCAGTGTATGTTTACATAGACACAGTTTAGGTGTCCTGGGGGGTAAAAAGCATGACAATAAAACTCTCACATCTCATCTACAAGTTATCTGCAGTCGCTTCGTCTGAGCCAGTGGAAGTGTGAAGCTTTTATTTCCTTTTTTTAAGTCACAGAGGGTCACTTTGTTATCCGTCCCTTTGTTAAAATCCTTTTGATCTTCAGTTCAGCAGGTATTCATGAACAAAATTAAGTGCCAGTGTTCTTCATTTTATCCTTGCCTTTAGTGGCTGTTTATATTGTTTATTTGGTTGTGTTTTTGGTTTTATCTGCCAGGACTTGTTGAGTTGAAACGTTGGCCAGTGTGTGTTTGTGTGCTGTGCATGTTGCCGTGCCAAAGCCAGGCTGCGCGTCCTCTTCACACCCATGTGCACAGATGATGATGATGATGATGATGCTGTTGGTCTTCACGGGGACACGACTCAAAATTTTTTCTGTCATTTTGTCATATAAATACATGTCTTAATTCTGTAAAATATTTTTTTTAAAACATAATCATACAAATCACTTCTCAAGGCACCAGTCTATTTTTTTTTTCTTCTCAGTCTATACGATGGAAGTGAAATATCACCGTGCAGTAACTGGACTAGCTGTGGATGATGTTGTAAGACACTGTGGAAGGTTTCATTGATGAGGTGAATACTGTTCTTTTAACTTTGTTTTTGTGTAACAGAGAAGGGGGCACGTTTTAATGGATGGGTATGTTTTCCTGGCCTGCAATGAGATGTCAAAAATAAAAAAGCAAATTTCCAAAGTGTTTTGAGATTAACCAGTTCTGTTCTTTTTTTCTGTGGAATAAAAAAAAAAATGCTTTCTGGTTCATATGCAAACATTGGTTTCACTCATTTAAATCAACCCTGACCTTTTTAAATATAACTTCGCATCACCAGGAATCCAGCAACGAACCAAATGATTTGCCTAGAAGTCAGATAAGATTTCAAGGCTCTTGTGTTAATTTGGGTTTGACAACACAAGAAATCTCAGTACATTTCAAATAACTGCACCTTTAAAGCATATTTGGAGTATTAGGTTGTTTAGCCACACCTCAAATTGCACTCTATTGCTGTTTATGGTTTAATGTTTATCCTGATGCTGTTAAAGAAACCAAGAGCAGGCAGCAGAGGAACTGTTTTGTTTTCATTTTTCAAACCAGAGAATCTTCCAAATTTATATTTGACACTTCTTAAAGTCAGCACTGAGGAAACACAACCATAAGCAGATAAAAAGCAACTTCTAAAAAGGATTATTGTTAATATCTGTATATTACTCTGGCTTTTTTTTTTTTTTCAGAAAACATGAAAGCCTGGTTGAGAATCTAAGATTCTTTTTCCCCCTTTTATTTATCTTTGTATCGTTCTTAGTTAAATATATGCATCATTTTTCTTTCACACTCACAAGATAAATGAAGTCTTTGTTTGCTGCTTAATAAAAATAAGCCTTTTAGAAAGAGCAATTGTCTGATAAGCTTGCATAATATTTAATTTTCTTCAGCAAAATCAAAATATGGAAGCTCATTTGTGCCAAAGAATAAAAAGGATACAGATTAATCTTTAACATTATTTAAATTATATAATTATTCTTCTTTAACCTTTCCAACTATTAACTCATATTGTTTATTTAGTGAAATCAGATTTTGAGTTTTAGCCTCATGCATTTGACTCTATCATTCTTCCAGCTTAATTTTAACCTGCTTTTGACATGTTAAGTAAAAAAAAAAAAAGAAACTGAATAATGCGGTTCAGATTTTCCATCTTTTTTCTTTTGTTTGGGTGTTGGGCTTCCATCACGTCAATCATCGTGTTCCCACATTATTTTTTTACATCCATACTGCATCCATACAAATATAGGCTGTACACTAAATCTGTAAGCAGCTTCTATTAAAATGTGTCAGGAAGTGGACTGAAGTGATAGTGGACTCTTGTTTACACTTGTTTTCTTTTGTTCACTCGTGGTTTCCGTTCAGGCTGAGAACACAAGTGGATCACTTTTATTGCATCTCCACTATGGAGACTTTCTGAAACATAACATTTAAGGGTAGTTACAGGTTTTGCAAATAGGCTGGAATTAATCAAACCAGTAGAAAAGTGGGGTGCAGAATGCCAGTTGATTGGATTTCAGCTATCTATATACACTCATTCTTTAATCACATTACTGAAATAGTGAGGGTTGTTATGTTATCTGTTTTCTTTTGGGTTTTCGTTTTGTTCTGTTTTGTTTTCTTTTGTATTTCAGGGAATCTGGCTAGTTGCATGGAGTTTAATCCTAAATTGAGTATTTTGTTCTGGTTTGTTTATTTGGTTTTCTGAAGGAGGCAAACGGCTAAATAAAAGGAGACTGTCTTGGAACAAGGGTGGGAAATAAAGTGTTGCTGACGTGTCTGTACACCAATAGGACGCCGGGGATGATTCCCACGCTGGCACAATTGGCTTAGAATAAAGACCACTGCGTCCGAGAAGTTGCAGCGATGATTGGGTGTAGGATTGTGCATTGAAAATAACCAGGCAGGAGCTGCATGTTTGATAGCAGCCAGCTGAGACTGAGGGGCGTGCGATGCAGCAGGATGGTGGTTTCCTGCAGTGTTTGTGTGCCAGATTAGCCGCTACTTAGCTCTGTGTGTGTGTTGTAGAAGCAGGGCGCACCGAGCCTCCAGCCAGCCGCGTCAGGTGGATGCGCCTGCAGTGATCCAGGTCGCCCCTATGGATCGCGTCCATGGATGTCTTCAAACCCGCTTTGGACAGTAGTTTGAGTCCCAAGGCGTGCGTTTCCTCAACGGAAGAAGCAGAGGAAGCTGTTTTTCGCTGGCCCACACCGGCGAATGGCATCAGCGCCGCGCCGGATACGGGACCCGCCGCGCCGGGCTTCTGGACGGCCGTATTCGACTATGAAGCGACTGCGGACGACGAGCTCAGCCTTCGGAAGGGGGATCTGGTGGAAGTCCTGTCCAAGGACTCCCTGGTGTCAGGAGATGAAGGATGGTGGACCGGTATGATAGCAGACCGGGTTGGCATCTTCCCGTCTAATTATGTCAGCAAAGGGACCGGCATTCCGGAGGAAATACGGGCCACCTCAGAGCAGCAGTACCCCGTGCCTCCTTTGCACCGTGAGTATCCCATTGTGCTTCATACTTCTGCTAATGAAATCGGCGTGCTATCACTGAAAAGGAGCACAGGGCTGCAGTCTTTTCTCCTATCTTTTGTCAGAGGGGAAAAGCCAGCGGAAAACCACGTAGAGTGCTGTGTCATGGTAGGCGCAGTGCACTCCTGTTGGCCTAGAAACAGGCTGCCCGAAGCATCCTCACAGCTTCAGGACCGCTATTCATCACACGGCCTGTCAAACAAACAGTGGTGCACCCCACCTCAGTGCTCAAATTACAATGTGTGCAGGATACAAGGCAGGAAGCCTGTTACAGAACTGGAATCCTGTAGATGGGATATTCTTATTAGATGAAATCTGAATGTTGTTATGTGTTTCATGAATGATTTTTTTTTAAGTGTCCAGAGGTCTTGCACCAATTTCGTGCTGTGCAAGACTGAAAGAAATGTAAAATTCTTCTCAGAGGGAAAAATAAAAGTAGCTTCTGGAGGTAAATGTAGAGCCAAGGCCTCAAAAAGATACAGTGAGCATAATTAAAAGTAGCTATGTGTACTACACTGTGAAGCCCTAGGTGAAGATTCTCTTACTTCTTATTGGCCTGTGAGCAAAAACGATGCTCCAAACACAGCTACAAAACCATTGTTTTTCGACTGATGACTACAAATCTGCAGCATATGTAGGTGTTTTAAACCCAGATTATAACATGCTATTTGGGCAGACCAAACAACCTCAGCTGTCTTTGTTAGCACCTGTCTCAGTCTTTGTTGGCTTTCATGTCTTCATACTGAGGCAGCTGGCCTACTTTCACACACCTGAAATATTCATCAAGGTCAGTCTGCTTAGTAGACTGTTAGGACTCTACAACATGAGCAGGTACAGGCTCAAACACGTAGACAAAACCTGCTGTTCACATCAGCACATAGACCTTCTTTTCTGTATAACCTGCATTTCTTACTTCTCCAGACATTCTAGCCAGATTTTAGGACAGATGCTTATCCTTGTGTAACAGCAAGAGGGATAGTTTCTGAATTTGGGGCAGCAGGGTGGCTTAGAGCTCTAAGAAGGCCTCCCTCAACTCAATGACCTGTTTTTAAGATCCTCGTTAGCAAACATTTACCTTGTTGAAAAGCAAAATGGGGAAAGCCTAAAGGCTACAGACAGGTTGACCCTGACTAATTATGTCCTTGGATGGCTGTAGCTGATGTTTGTTTCGTACGTGTCTTCTTTGTTTCTCAGTTCTTGAGATTGATTTCTCAGAGCTCACCTTGGAAGAAATTATCGGGGTTGGTGGTTTTGGAAAAGTCTACCGTGCAGTGTGGCGGGGCACAGAGGTGGCAGTGAAGGCAGCACGACGGGACCCCGATGAGGATTTGGAGCAAACGATGGAGAGCGTTCGTCAGGAGGCCAAGCTCTTTGCCATGCTCAGCCATCCCAACATCATGGGTCTGCTGGGAGTGTGTCTGCAGGAGCCCAACCTGTGCCTGATAATGGAGTATGCCCGAGGAGGCCCTCTCAACCGGGCCCTAGCTGGGAAACGCATCCCTCCATGTACTCTGGTTGACTGGGCTGTGCAGATTGCCCGAGGCATGCACTACCTCCACTGCCAGGCTATTGTCCCCATTATTCACCGGGACCTCAAGTCCAGCAACAGTAAGAGTTACCTCACTTTGCTTTTTATTGACAACTTTAAGAACCAATACTGAAAAATGGTGAAAAAAGCCCATTTTCATATTGTTTGTCTGATCTGAAAAAACAGGTTTCCTGAAGAGAAAAGGTTAAACAAAGAGTATCTGGATTTGTTCTTAGAGAGATGGCTTAAATGGAAAAACTAATGATCGAATTAGATGCTGATTACTTTATTGTGAAATATTCAATTAATTAAACAACCGTCTGTGCCTTTGATGTCTTTCATGCATTATTTATAGCATTCAAAGCAATAAAGGTCTTTGATCCATTTTATGTCTTGCCATACGTTTGGCAAAACTTGAAATATGCTGAAATAGACTTTAATTCAAGTCGATAGCATTGGTTTTCAGTGTTTAAATACAATGAGGAATGTAATTGCCAAACAAAATACAGGCCAAGAAGGTTATTATCCACAGCCAGCAATGCCACGATTGCAAAGAGTGACATGACTTTGTCACTGATATTAATCACTGGTGCTTAACACCTCCAAACAGCCCTCACCCAAAGACATATTATATTACAGTCTTTCTGGGACAATAATAGCTCCAGTGATGCACTCTTCAAGTACCGCATGTAATGAATTTTGAAAGTAATGCTCATTATGTGACCTGCACTGCTTGTATTCACTTCAGGAATGAGAGTAGAGAGGAAAAGGAATTTTCATGTGTGTTTATGGAGCAGTTGTAATCTTGCATTTTACTCAACTGGATCCCCCTAAATCCCAAGCCTATTACTGAGGATTTGCCCAATGCTCTGTCCCAGGCTGCCTATTGGAGGCTCTGACAATACATACCACAAGCTTCTCCCCTGCTATTGGCTTGTTCTGCAGTGATCAGCTCAGACGCCGTGCTTCAATAGGGTGCTTTAAAGCGTTAAAGTCAGTCTAACTGGTTACCATCCTGGGCACTTAGGGGAAAACCCATGTCCTCATCACAGTACAGGAGCACTGCAGGACACAGCAGCTGTCATTTAGCTATTTCAGAGTTGTGCCAGTGATTTTTTTCCCCACTCATTTGTTTCCTGTGACTCAAAATTTAGTGTACCTAGCTAAGACATTAACATTTGATATTTAGCTTTGTAATATGAAAGACTACTTATCTGTTTTTCTTTAGTGACTACAAAGGCACTTCCAAAAAGTTAAGGTACTGTTTAAAATGTAAATAAAATCATTTCAAGCCCTATATTTAAGTTTAAACTACTGCAAAAACAACACATGAAGTCAAAATTGCCTAGTCGATACCAGGACTGCTACAGCACTGAATTTAAGCACAAAACCAACACCCCACAGACTTTTTTTTTTTTTTTTTTTAATTAAAAAAAAGAAAGGGGGGGAAAAAATTAAAAAAAAAAAAAGATTCAGGGGAGTTCATTATCTACAGAACATATTATTACAAGAGTTCAGAATCTGAAGAACTCTCTAGATGCACAGGAGAACTCTGAAAAATAATTGATTGGCAGTGGTCTTCTGGCTCCCAGGTGATAACATTCTGTAATGGATTCACTGCTGACTCATTTCACTGTTGGCATGAATTGTAAAAACCTTGACAATTCCTTAATCTGATTCTTTAATTCTTAATTTCTTAATTTGATCCTTAACAGTCAAACTGTTCACCTTTCAGTGCTGTGGTTTCTGACTGAATGCCTAAAGGCCTATACTATAATGCTCAGTTATATTTTGTGTATATTCTACACTGTTTCTACACAAACAGCTGCTCTGGACCTGAGCTCATTTAAGATGTACTGAGCTGAATGGAAAATTGTCCTGTTGTCTAACAAATCCAAATTTGAGCTTGCTATCAGAAACCTACAGTCATTTAAAAATAAAGTACACCCTCTGGCAATTCCAAGCTTTCACATATCGGGACAAAACAAAAATATCTGGTCCTTAGCGGGTCTTAAAATGAAGTAAACATAACTTCAGATGCACGTGACATATGTCGACACATTATTTATATAACAAAAACTGAGCCAAAATGCAGATGCAGTGTGTTTAAACTAAGTATGCCCCATGAGTCAATAGCTTGTAGAACCACCTTCAGCAATATCAACATAAAGTAATCACTGTCTGTTTGACTTTATCAGTATCTCACATTTTTGGGGAGAAATTTTGGTCCACTCTTTTTTACAACATTGCTTCAGTTCATTGAGGTTTGCAGGCCTTCGTTTATTCACAGCACTCTTAAGGTCCCGGCATAGCATTTCAGTCCAGTTGAGGTCTGGACTCTGACTCGACCACTGTCACACCTTGATTTTTTGTCTTTTTCAGCCATTCTGTTGTAAATTTGCTCCTGTGCTTGTGATCATTGCCCTGTTGCATGACCCACTTTCAGCCAAGCTTAAGCCTCACATCTGACTCACAAATACTTGGGTATATTGAGGTGTTCATGGCCGACTCAATGATTCCAAGGTGCTCAGGTCCTGTGGCAGAAAAACAACCAGTCACAGTACTCAGTTGGTATGAGGTGTTTGTGCCAATGCTGTGCTTGGGCTTCTCCAAACTGGTGCTGTACATGATGGCCAAACATCTCCACATCTCGTTTGTCCAAAGGACATTTTTCCATGGCAGCGCAGCTTACTGTAGCTATGCTGCCGTGCTAATGATAGCCATATTCTCTTTAGAGAAGAGAGCTTTTTCTTTCTCTTACTGTGTTGCCAAGCTTTCTCCTGGCAACAAAGCCAAACTTAATTCATTCTTTTTCTATTTGTATTACCATGAACTCTAGCATTTAACATGTTAACCAAGGCTTGTAGAGTCTGACACTGGGTTTTTGCAGTTTCTCTGAGCATTGCATAGTCTTGGGCTGAATATCCTGGGAAGACTGGCAACTCTCTTGACTGTTTTCCAGTTGTGAATCTTTCTCACTGCAGAATGATGAACAAATTGTTTGGAAATGGTCCTATTAGGCTTCCCAGACTGATGGGCAGCAACAATTGTTTCTTTAAGGTCATTGCTCGTATCTCTCCTCCTTGGAATTGCATTGACATATACCCGAATGCTGCCAAAACCTCTGCTTTTATAGGGGAGCTCACACATGCTAATGATCAATTAATCAAGTGCATTTGATTAGCATAACTGGCTGCTAGTTACCATATTAATTCCTATGGAAGCGGTAAGGGTGTACTTAGTTTTTCACAGTTTGCATCTGCAATTTGGCTTAGTAAAGCTGCTAAGAGCCAGATACTGCTGTTAAATCCTGAAATGCGAAACCTTAGTGGTTTTTTAAAAACTACTACGTATCATTCAGAAATAATAAGCGGTAAATAAATATGTGAAACTGTAGAACTTAATGTGGGTGTACTTTCTTTATGCAATGACTGTATGCTGCCGTCCAGATGGCATCTCCAAGGGAGGCCTTGCTTATTTCAGGAAGACAATGCAAAACCATATTCTGCACATTTTGGGAGATCATGGCTCCAGGTGCAAGACTAACCAGTTTACAGCCCACACCTGTGCATCACTGAAAAGAAAATAGACACACTATTAAACGAAAAATACAACAAAGGGGTTCCTAAGCTGTTGAGCAACTGAAATCCTATATCAAGCGTGAATGGAAGAACATTTCACTTTCCAAACTACACCAACTGCTCATCTGGTTCTTCAGTTTCTTCAGGATTAAATATGATACAATACAACAGTAAAGATGGTCATCCCAACTTTTTTTGACATTTCTATTAGATTCAGAATGGACACCTACTTAAAATGAAGCCAGTTTTTCTCAGTTTCAACATTAGATATGTTGTCTGTAGAACTTTTTTATACTTAGTAAATTAAACAGAAATTAGGGCATATTTAGGTACATGTATTTGATTTTAGTTTAGGAAATTCCCCAGTGAAAAATTCCCCATTTTATTCTATAAAGTAGGTCTCTTTAACGCCCAGACAAATTAATTACAGTGATTGAGAAGTGAGAACTGAGACACTGCCTAGTCACACACTGCTATGGTAATGAAGGGTTTGAAGGCAGCATCATGCAACTAATCCCCTAAAAAGGCGGAAAAGTTGAGATTTCTTTTTGTAAGACAGGAACTGATCTATGTAAGAGTCTCATTTTCAGTCATACTCGCAGCGTTGGCCTTGACAGGTTAGCCTGTCTGGTCTAGAGCTGCACGACCCTGTTTACAAAAAAAGTTGTGAGATTTAGATTTTTAATTTGATATCAGCAACACATTTTTGGAAATGGGGTTGTACCTTACATCTTGATCGCTGAATGAATTTCCTTGAACTACTGCACATTCTTGGTTTTCAGAGTCTTAGTGTTTTTGGCCATCCTCAAGCTTCTCTTGTAGCGTGAAGTGTACTTGGTATAATTGTCTCTACATAACATGGTCAAAACTTGACCCATATTTTAAAGAACAGTTTTATTATAATCCACCACATCCTATTTTAACATCGTATTCCATCTTTTGTTGACCTGGAACTCTAAATTTTACAACCAGCTTAACTGCAACTCTTGCTTTAATGACACATAACATTGCTTTTCATTCTATCCCACTCGTTAATATGCCATTTTTAAATCTGTACAGTTTCCATTGCCTCTCTGGCCTCTTATCTAAAGCACTGCACATTACAGTGAGTGGAGCATTTTTGGCCCCAGGGGGAATAAGCTGTGTTTGTTTCATGTTGTATTTCCCTATCAGGAGTTACTTTAGCTGTGTGTTTGGTTTCAGTTTCTTTGAAAACTGCCTGTCTAGCATTAGAGCCACATGAGCACCAGATGAAGGGGGTTCTTGATGTGCACCACAGTCTGCAGACACACCCTCCACCGGGCACGGCCACAGCAGATGGTCTGGCAATGCAGAGCTGAATGGGGGAGAAGGAGCATGTGGTTAGGAGGAGTCCTGTTTTGCTTACGCATGTTGGGATTGGGGTTTTTTTTGTTTTTGTTTTTTTAAATGCCTAATGGAGAAAATGGGTGTGTCACAGCAGGGTATTTGTGTAGTTTAAGCATATTATCAGTGTTTGTCTGAGATTTGTGCTGTTAAAATACACAATGAGAGGATTGTCACTGATCAAGGGTGGTGGTTTTCATCTCTGCTTTACTGTAGTAGCTCAACCATTTCTTGGTTTCTCTGTTTGTTCTCTCCTTTTCTCTTCTCCGCTTTTATCCTTCCAATCCTTTCATCATGGCCTCCCTCCAACCGCATCCTGTTTTGTTCAATCATTACATGTCCAATTTTTTGCGTTTCCACATGCATTGTGTTTTATCATGGGACTCCTGCTGCTGCCTTCCCCAACATTTCAACATTTCTGATGATGATTACCTGAAACCTTTTATTTTTACGTCAATCCTCCCACCAATCTGCACGTATACCTCCCCTTCCCACATCCTCCAACCTCTTCCCCGTCATGCAATTGAAATTCCCTCATCACTTCCCCCTCCAACATTGCCACCTGCTCCAGTCCTTATCCTTGAGAGGGTTGAGATGGAAGATCTCAGCAACAAGACTCTGAAGATCACAGACTTTGGACTGGCTCGAGAGTGGCACCGCACAACCAAGATGAGCGCTGCTGGCACCTACGCCTGGATGGCTCCTGAAGTCATCCGCTCATCTACATTCTCCAAGGGTAGCGACGTTTGGAGGTGGGCAGGGGAGAGTGTTTTTGCAGGAAAAAAACAAAATGCATCATGTTGTGGAACTGGTCTGAAACAGTTAAAACACCACGCACTAGAAAAAAGTTCAGCCCGGGCAGCAGTTGCCATAGTGACAAAGCACAGACTGACACATGGGAACAAGAACATTATGTTGAGTTTTATGAGAAGCGTACACAAATGCAGTGCATGTAACGGTAGCTTTATGCACCGTCATATTTTTTTCAAGCTGACATAGCAATGAGATAGTCGGGAAACAAAAAAGATCAATTTTTAAAATATATTTGTAATCACATATCTGATTTACAGAAATGTGTATAGAGTAACACCTGCAACACTTACACCCATAACTGCTCAGATATACTGCACATACTTGGATCATGTGTTTTCATTTCCATATTAGTGTGAGAGCAGAGATCTGATATGTTCATTTCTGTGCTATTTCTTATGCTGAAAGTTGAAAAGGCCAGTCATCTAATTGATTAGATGATTTAAAAGAGAATAATCAATTATCAAAGCAGCTCAAGATTACTTTGCAGTCATGTTTTAAGCAAGAATTTCAAGCATGTGGTGGTTTTAGCTTCTAATACATGATAATTTGTCTCCAGTGGAATATCACTGGGTGTTTGGATCATTGGTCATACTAAATAAGCAATCTAAAGATGTCAGTGGGGTTTCTGAGAAATTGGAAAGAATACTTGTCTAGGAATAATCAGCAGAATGTTTAATAAAAAAAGTAACCGTGCCCTGTTTATTTGGAAAATTTTGATATCATGATTTAGCCTTATATCCTCATTTCCAGCTCCATGCTTTTATTCTTAAACTGTGCTAGAGTAACTCTGCATGATTTACAGGTCAAAGTAATCTAAATTTATTTTTTGTGCTGTCCTTTGGTGAAGCCTCTCAGTTCATGCATCTGAAACAAACCTTTTTAGCTTCCTTCACAAACCCTTTAAGCTAGCGTTTTTCTGATTGGCTGCCCTTCATTAACAGAAGGGTTACACAGTGGGTGGGTGGGTAGTCTGTGCTCACAGCCAGAGCTGTATGCCTGACGTGACAGTAAAGAGGATATCCCCACTCTGAGATATCATACAGAGCCAAGAGCAGTCTCAAGCCAAGTCACACCAACTCAAGCATCAGTGTATGTAAATGAGGTGACAAGTAAAAGCACAATTGTTCCACTTTGAATGTCTAATTTAGGTATGTCATTTCAGTGTGGGAAGCATGTTGGTGGTGTGGTTAGCACTGTCAGCTTTGAGCCTGCTGGTCAGCTGTGTTGATTTTGCTTGTTCTCCCTGTGGATGCACACGTTTTCTCCGGGTGTTCTGGCTTCCTCCCACACATACATGTCAGGATAAAAAGTTATTTTTAAATTAGGTGTAGGGGTGAATTGTAAACAGCTGTCTGTCTGTGTTAGCCCTGTGATGTACTGTCCAGGCTTTCTCCCACCTCTCGCCTAATGAAAGCTGGGATAGACTCCAGCCCTTCTGTCACCCTGGTTGGAAAACCAGTTAAAGGAATGAATGGATAGACTTTAAAAGTGGTTAATTTTCACAGTGCCCTGATGTTATGAGGTTAATAACTTGTTTGCATAATAACATATAGTGTGAG
Organism: Tylochromis polylepis; assembly: GCA_015107715.1. Taxonomy (NCBI): domain Eukaryota; kingdom Metazoa; phylum Chordata; class Actinopteri; order Cichliformes; family Cichlidae; genus Tylochromis; species Tylochromis polylepis. The sequence goes on from VVHJ01006133.1 coordinate 41,407, forward strand.
AAAAGTGGGAGCCAAGGGAAAGAAGTATGCATTATAAAAGTAAGACTCTTTTCTTAAGAGTGCTAACAAGGAAGGGGAATTATTTCTTCTTCCTAATCAATGTTCCACCCTAATGTAGCATAAACACGGATCATATACAGTAATTCCTAAGAACAATAGTTTGTTTTGACCTGTTTAATTGCTATATAGGTGAATACACTGTGTAGAGAGTCAGGGCATAGCTTGTGTCATTCTTTCCAAGTAACTTCTGATCATGCATTCCTGATTTGTTTGATTTCTTGGTTATTTAGCTGCAGCATTACTCGCATGGATCTGTGAGCTTCTTTTCTGTCCTGTTGACATTTTCTCATTTTGACCTTTTTATATCTCACCTTGGTATTAACATGAGTGGTGCACAAAAGCAGTGCCACACTAATCTTTTTTTGACATTTATTCAAATAAAATGGGTTTGGTGAACACTCACAGTCTCTTTCAGCAAGCATCTTACTTAACATTCATATATTCATACACACTTTTAGCTTTAGAGCCAGACTGACAGATATTGTGCAAGTACTTCTGCGTGTACATCAAGCTCCTTTCTCTTGAGAGTACACCGTAGGTTCAGTTATATATCCAAATTGAATTCATGAATCTTTCAGTATTTTCTTTTAAGCAACTGTTTTCTATATTTTCCTTTATTTAAAAATGTAAAAGTTATGGTGTGCTGCTGTGGGAGCTGCTGACTGGAGAAGTCCCGTTTCGTGGTATCGATGGTCTCGCAGTAGCTTATGGAGTGGCGATGAACAAAATGGCCTTGCCAATTCCGTCTACCTGTCCCGAGCCCTTTGCACGTCTTATGGAGGGTAAGAAAACAACATGTGAATTAAACAGAATGTTAATGTTCATGTGAAGTGTTGGCCTTCAGCTTAGATCGAAGGAATCACGTGTATATATATTTGAGATCCAGAAGCAAAGATGTTACACAGATGGCAGTTTGTTTTCCCAAACATACCACAGATTTTTTTTTTTTTTTTGTTAAAAATGAGATGCTAACTACAGGATTCCTGTGTGTTCAGATCCTGTGAACCATAACTTACAAGCATCAAACTTAAACAGAATATTTTATTACTTTCTGGAAACAATTAAAGAGCAAAATTGCTTAGATTGTGTTTCATCTGGTGCCACAGACTGCTGGAGCCCAGACCCTCACTCTCGGCCACAGTTCACAGCTATCCTAGACCAGCTGACGGCCATTGAGGAGTCGGGCTTTTTTGAAATGCCAGCAGAATCCTTCCACTCTCTCCAAGATGACTGGAAACTGGAGATCCAGGAAATGTTTGATCAGCTGAGGACCAAGGAAAAGGTAAAGATGAGAAGTCTTTTATGTAGGTAGTTCAGAAAATTGGATTTACAGTCATTCGAAGAAAAAAAGTGCATTTGTGAGGTCAGACACTGATGTTGGGTGAGAAGGCCTGGCTCCCTCTAATTCATCCAAAAGGTGCTCTTTCGGGTTGAGGTCAGGACTCTGTGCAGGCCAGTCAAGTTCTTCCACACCAAACTCGCTCATTCATGTCTTCATGGACTTTGCATTGTGCACTGGTGCGCAGTGTCATGTTGGAACAGGGATGCGTCCACAAACTATTGACACAAAGTTGGGAGCATGAAATTGTCCAAAATGTTTTGGTATGCTGATGCATGAAGTGTCCCTTTCACTGGCACTAAGGGGCCGAGCCAAACTCCTGAAAAACAACCCCAGTACTGGGATGTCCTGAGCTTTTCTTTTTCACATTCACTGTAAATACAGCTTTGTTTCTACTGTAGTTTTTAGTGTTGTTGTTTTTTTAAATTCACCTCTTCTATTTGGATTTCCCAGGAGCTGCGATCGTGGGAGGAGGAGCTGACCCGAGCGGCACTGCAGCAGAAGTATCAGGAGGAGGCGTTGAGGAGACGGGAGCAGGAACTAGCTGAACGTGAGATCCACATCCTGGAGCGAGAGCTCAATATCATCATTCACCAGCTCTACCAGGAAAAGCCTCACGTGGAGAGCAGGCAGGGCAAGTTCCGCCGCAACCGCCTTAAACTCAAGGATGGGAACAGGATCAGCTTGCCTTCAGGTAATGCAAACAAAATGTGGTACTTAAACACAAGTCATAGTTGCATTAGGCAATATTTCAACCTTGACTGATAATAGCTGAAATTACTTTACAGATTTTGCCTGTATGCTGTTATCACTTTGTCCCATTGTTTATGCAAATAGTTGTAATTATTACTAATTACATTTCATTTGTTCATGAAAACTCATTCCCATCAGCATGCCAAGCACAGTCTCACATGATCAATAAAGGAAATCATACTGACAAGATCTTTAACAAATCTGTGGTTATTGCTGCTTTTATTGCTCTTAGTTGGTCACATGAGGAATTTTTACTCATAAAAAGCTTTTTATATGGCCTTGCGATGACACTGAGACATTGCTTCAAGCTGTCTTCAACTTTTGCCACTTGTGTCACCATCATTTGGGGTGTGGCGTTACACTCAGATGACAGATGATATCAATAGTTTCCTTGTGGGTAATCACAGACTGGTGTCACTTTCAGGCCCTACAAGTGAAGCCAGTATGTAAGTGTTTAAAACCCACTCTTTTTTTTTTTTTTCTCATGGTCAGCAGGACAATTATAACGCTGAAGCTTTAAAATCAATTAGAGATGCACATATTCTACTTTTTTTCCCCCCCTCATTTCTGTTTTGTTTGTTTTATGACCTGCCAATAACAATTTTTGCAGATTCCAATTTTCCTTCTAAAACTATGCTATAGTTTTTAGTATAGCATAGCATATACTGAAACTAACTGACAGCACATACAGACAAAAATAAACTTTTCTTCATAATAGCATAAATTCTTAAATTTTCCCTGAAATGGAGTAAGTTGCAGGAACTTCTCTCACTGAAACAACCGAGAATTAAAATATTCTGCAAATAATTAAAAGAAAATGGGTTGGTGTACAGCAACCTTTACCTGTCATATTTTACCTTAAAAACAAAAGCAGTTCTAACAGATTCGTATAGCAAAATAATGTCAGAGACTTGGATCATTTTAAGCGCTATATAAAGCGCTATATAAGAATCAGTCCATTTACCATTTTCTTGTATTTTTTTTTTTTAAATTTCACCAAACAGCAGGACAATCCTTTTCACTTTTTTACTTGTCTCAATAATTTCTTCTTTTCACTGCTCATACCAAGCTACTGACTTGTGGCTGGCTCTGAGCTCTGGATAGCTTGAAATTTAACACGTTTCCTTTGTTAGTCTCTTTGAAATGTTTGTGCTCAGCTGGCTGAAGGTGATATAGGAGTCTCATTAGGTTTGTTGGTATGAATATTTTATATTCACAGGGATGTGACACGCATTTTATATTGTGGGCCACATACTACCGACTTTGATCGTAAGTGGACTGGACCAGTGAAACTACTTGATGTAGTATGGATGGCAAATGGGGGGAGGGTGTATTTATTAATAGGAAAAGCTGTAAAACTGTAAATCTATGTACTCCTTCATAATTTCAAATGCCATCCAGTGTGCTGGATTGGAGTCCGGCCCCTGAATCCCAGAATTCTGGCCCCTCCTGGGCTTTATATTTGACAACCATACTACTACTACTACTGCCCGTCACCCCTCCCAGGGTATGGGCTGCCAAAGGTAGATCTCCGCCATTGCCGGTCCCAAGCCCAGATGAAAAAGGAGGAGGGTTGGGCATGGAGTTAGCAACCCCACCCCAGAAAAACCTCAACCGCTACAGAAACGCCAAAAAGAAAAAAACATTTGACAACCATGCCCTACAGTTTACTTTGACGAACTGTGTCTTCTTCACTCACAATGAAGAACTCGCTAATGGTCACAGCAACACACTAACATGTTGTTAAAGAGTGACTGTGCATGCGACTGAAATGGACCAGCTTGTAATCAGACAATTGTGACCTCTGAAAATCACTCAAATCAGTGCATCTCTAAAATGAATGTGTGATGTCCATCTTTTATACAGTATCTGTGCATAATGCTGTACAACTTTGACACTTTTGATCATTTTAATAAAATAAGCACTTAATTATCAGGCCAGACATTGTAGAAATAAAGATTAATCAAAATTGTTCTCTACTGCTGCTGCCAGTGATTAATGTACTATAATTCATATTAGTGTTTATCTTTTTTTTTGTGTGTCTTGGGTTTGCTCTTACTGAGGTACCACTGACGCAAATACAGAAGTTAATGCAAGTTTGCCAAAACATTTTAGATTTCCAGCACAAAATCACTGTGCAGGCATCTCCTTCCCATGATCGACGGAGAAGTTTGCTTAGCAGCGGTTCCAGCCCTCCTACTAGTCCACCAATGTTGCCTCGCCTGAGAGCCATCCAGCGTAAGCATAATACAGTTTTGTGTCGTTATATTCCATAACATATCTAAATCTTTTAGCAGATCAAATTTGTTATTGTCTTGTGTAGTTTCCTTTTTTTATTTGTTACTATTCTTTAAAACCCATTTTGCGTTTTCCTTCTGAAGATTTAGCAATATCTTATTTCGCAGTCACGCCGGGGGAAGGTTGTACAGCCTGGGGTCGCAATACTTGTATTCAACCTGAGGAGGAAGAGAGTGAGAGGAAAGGGTCAAGAAAGAAGGGCAGAACCCGTGGATGTGGCCCATACAGGGAACATAGCGCTGATGCAAGGTGAGGAGACTGTATTTTTGCTGAGGTTTTTGTGCAGTAAGGCTTATACTTTTTTGTTGCATTCCAATATTTAACATGAAAATATTGGAATTGCTTTGAAAGTCAAAAGGCGTAATTTGGAATACAAAATCCTTTCTTGCTCACAGTGTGAAGCCTCCCCATGAGGGCAGCCGACAACGGTCCTGCAGTGCCCCAAACCTCCGCAGATCCCCTAGACACAGCCCAGCAGTGCCTGGAGTGCCAAGCCTTGTGGAGATGGGTAAGCAGGAAGAGCTTAGTAGATCTGTTTTGCCTGACATATGCACACTCCACATTATAATCGAGAGAACAGCTGTAGCTTAAAGGTGGCAGGCTGGCTGGAAGTGAGTGAGTTATTTCACTCCCACGCGGTTCTTAGTGGTTGGCCTGGCAGACTCACAAATGTGCATGTTTGCAGCTGTATGAGGATTATGCACTTTCAGCAAAATGAATTTAGAAAGATGGAATTTAAATCAGTACTTTTTTTTCAGAAAATGAAGACTGCTGCTTCACTACTGAGCCAGGAGCAGCTCCTGGTCAGTCCTACCTCTGCATTCCCTTCCATAAGGAGACCCACACTGCTGCTGCCGCTGCTGATGGTGATGGAGATGAGTACTGCCTCAGCAGTCAGGTGCCAGGAACACCACCATGCAGGAAGAGCCCAGGTGGAAGCAGGCGTTCTGAACTGGTCTTGCTGGGCTGCGGGGCTCTGCTTGCAGCCGTCGGGCTGGGCTGCAACTTGCTAACATTGGCCCAACCGGAAGAGCATATTAAACCACGCTGGGAGGGCTTTTTCCACAGAACGGGGAGCCAGAGGCGAAGCACAAGCCCCCCAACTCACAGACTATTCCGACGGGAAAGCCCGCTCAAACCGTCGGCACCCTCACTACCTGAACGAGGCTTACCCTCCTCATACACACTGCTGTCTTTATCATCAGTGTCTGACTGCAACTCCACTCGCTCACTGTTGCGCTCTGACAGCGAGGAGCTGCTGGTCTGCCGCCCTGCCTCACCGCCCACACAGCCTCCTCTTCCCCCTCATGTCTCACAGCATCAAGCCATCCAAACTCCAATCAACCCACTGGTCAACACACACCTTGAGAGCTTCAAGCGCAACCCACGCCAGTCGCTCACACCCACACATGTTCCCTGCACCACAAGTTCCTCACGCAGCCTCCGTCGAACACCATCAGACGGAGCCATCAAGAAGAGCTGCCCACCTAATAATCTGGAGCCATTACCAGAAAAAGCAACATTAGAAAACACAGGTAAAGTGTTGACTGTGGGGGTTTTTTTGTTTGGTTGGGGGGTTTTTTTCCAATTAGAAGTGGAGTTTGCAGCTTCTACCTGTGTCTGCATGGGTTCTCTCCGGGTACTCTGGCTTCCTCCCACAGTCCAGAGACATGCAGTTAGTGGGGTTAGGTTAATTGATGATTTTCTAAATTGGCCATGTTGTGACTGTGAGTATGAATGGTCTGTGTAGGTTCTCAGTCATCCAGGTCACAGTAATTTAAGGAGCTTGGAAAGAAAAGCGACTGAACTTCTTTAAGTTTCTTGAAGACGTTTCACCTCTCATCTGAGAAGCTTCTTCAGTTCTGAAGCATGAATGGTTGTCTGTCTCTATATGTTAACCCTGTGACAGACTGGCGACCTGTTCAGGGTGTAACCCGCCACTCGCCCTATGGTAACTGGGTTACGCTCCAACCCTCCCCCAAGTCTAAACTACATAAATGTGGCTGCTAAAATATTTTCTGTTGCAAAGTCTATAGAAAACTGCGCCATTGCTCTATTACCTCAGTAAAAACTTTTCCTATGATTCTATGGGCTCAATTGCTGAGTCTGGGACTTACTGATGTCATATTGAAATTCTTTTTGTACATTATAGTCAGAAGCAAGGATAAACTATATAATACTCAGTGGCTCACAATATTTGGTCAAGTGAAATCACAGTCGGACCTCATAATGTCTTGTTCAAGCTAAGCTAACAAGTGAGTCACAGCATTTCTGCTATGTCCATCTTTTATATACAGTATGTAGGTAAAGCATCCTTAATCGGATAATGTTGTTTATAATCATTGCCCAATAGCTGATATTTAATAATAATATCCTAAATTTTTACCAACCAATTAGCAAACTTTTATTCTGCTACAACAGGTGGCTTCAGAGTTTTAAAAGAAGACTGTTCAGAGGTCCCTCGGCTGCCCGATCCAAATGTTGTCTTCCCACCAACACCTCGCCGTCGCTGTCCTCCTGAACGCCCCAAAACCTTGGACTTTGTGGCACGACCTCGGCCTTCACCACGAGCACGCTCCGATGTGTTTTGGGCAGAAGCAAGGCCCAGGGGAAATGGACAGACCCTAGGTAATGGCGACTCCCCTGCCCACACCTCAAGCACAGAGACTCCACCCACTGTAGAGTTTGGGAGAGACTCAGCAGTGCTGCCCACACCCATGGAGGCCCCAACACCGTACTCCCCACGCCGGAATGAAAATTTGTTGGATCAGCTGGATGAGGGACAGTATCGGGATGGAACAATCCCGCTCTGCAGACCAGAGACGAGCCTTCCTAAAGACTCACCTTACCGCTACAAATCAGGATTCTGGTCATAACCCAGCCTGACCCTCATTGGTCCAACGCAACATGGAGACTCTACCTGCTGTTAGCGTTTGGATTATCACAAATCTGGGTCAGTTATTACTTACAAAAGCAATCTGGAATTTATTCACCTTTCTCCATCTACATAGTGGTCGTAAATGCTAGGAAGATATTTACTGTGAATATACTACCTTTCTGGCATTTGTTGTGGTAAATCTTTAAATCTCACATCCAAAACTGCTAAAACAAATAATTAAAAGAATTTGAAAATATTATCTGACCCAAGCCTGCTTGATTATTCATTAGAAGAAGAGATTTCATGTGTCATTTAACAACTTTTTTTTTCCCTTTCAGACTACAGTCATTAATGGCGTTCACCTACATAAAGCTTTGCATACTTGTCTTGATTTTAAGCTTGAGTTAAAGATTGTGCATTTAATAAAGTGCACTTTTGAAAAGCATCATGAATGTAAAGCATCAGGTTTACCCACTGTCAAAAACCTCTGGCTCTGCTTGTCTGTAAAAGCGTTGTGTTATGTGAAATCCTCTGTACATGTATATCACCCACTCCTGTTCTCATGGCAGATTCCTGTTTTGTACTGACCACCTGTTGTCACCAGTCACTTCTACTATCCCAGTGTTATAGTATAATATGTGCACTTCTTTGTATTAGCAACCTACAGTCTAGAAACGGCCTCCGTAAGATAATGTCTGGCGTCATCTCAAGCTCTGTATGGTGACCGTAAAGAAGAATGTCACTACTGCTTGGGTGCAAAACAGAGACCATTCCCTCTCTTGTCTATTATTTGGTGTAACCCTGCAAGAGCAGCCAGAAGAGAAACACTTCTCCAAACTAAAAAGGGAACTTTGTGTTTGTAACTATGTAAATTGTCTGCCTCATAAATTGTTGATTAAGAAGATGATGTAATGAGAGATACAAAGTGTGTTTAGGTTATGTGAGCGTCAGTGATGAAAGACTTCACTTTTTAAGCAGGCCCTGGTGGCATGTGGAAGTTTAGCCTGGGTTATTTTTATATTTGCGTTTATTTCATTGTATTTATTAAGTAATTTATCTGATGATTTATTTTTATATAATTTGTTTTATTTGCCTTGTGGTTTGTTTTTTTGTTTTTTTGCTTCTTTTTTTTTGGACACTTATTCATGGTTTCCATAAATGTTTTTGGTGTTTTCAGTATCTGTGCGAATAAACACCCAGTTTGTTCTGATGTTGCACTATTCAACAGATTTCATAACCACAGCTACATATCAAAATTTTAATTTGATGACAATAGTCATTTTATTAAATAAAAAAATAAGTTAGCAGTTTTGAAATAAATAGGTGCTAAATGCATTTAACTGGGATTTTCTTCACTGGAGTGAGGTAAATATTGTGTTTTCAGATTCTATTTGTTTTAATTTCCTGGACAGAGCAGTTTATAACAAAATAACAGATATTTAGGGAATGATTTACTCTGGTTCTGCCAGAGATTAAATCCTGTTAATAAACTGTAACTCCACCTCATTAAAATAGAGCAACAATTATGTGAAAAAAATTTACAAAAATATTCTCTGACTTCAGTCTCAATGCCTGATTCTCTCATTTTATTTCCAAATGTTAAGTGGCCTCTTATATTTCAGCTCTCCTTATAAGTGTGACCCGATGTACTTGTGTATGTTAATGCTTTTTCAGAATGTGCTCATGCTCAATGTAGAAACACGGTATTTCAACTACGGGTGGTAGTTGAAACAAACTTAAGGTGTCATGTTTGAAATGTTACCACGAATAAGCTGAACTGTTGCTCATGCTGGGAACAATACTGTTAATGACTGATTTGTATTGCACTGGAACACACTTGAGTAAAATCATAGTAAACTATTTAACTGGATCAGAATCTCTTTGTTTAAGGCTCTGCATTTCTTTATGTGACTATGGGCCATGACGACACACCCAACATGCTGTAATACTCTTTGCAGCCTCCTTTGTGCATGCCTCACAATGTTCATCCAGTTTCTTAATCACTTTTCCCTCTAGGACAGGAATGGGGGATTCATTTTCCCAAGGGGCGACATGAGAAACTGGGACTGTTGTGGAGGGCTGCGCTGATCAGATAAAAATAATACTGAGTAGAATTGAGTTCAGCTTATTGGTGTTGCTCTCTACAACTGTCCCAGTTTCTCATTTGGCCCCATGGGAAAATTAATTGCCTACCTCTGATATAGGTTCTTGATAGGGCTGGAGCTTTTCACGGGATATGCAGGATACACTCTGAGCAGATCATCAGTTAATCACAGGGCTAACACAGAGACAGACATTCTTTCATTTGTTGCAAGGAGGCCTACAGACAATTTAGAATCACCATTTAAGCTTGCATGCATATCTTCAGTTCTCCTCAGCTTTGTGTCAACTTATAGGCATTTTAAACTTAGAATTAAATACCAATAACTTTCCTGCTCTAAAATCTAAGAAAATAATGGAAACTATACAATGGCTATAATATAAAACATACTTCTTCTCAGCAGCAAGCAACAGACAATGTTAAGGACCAGCTCCTGAAAAATTAATGAGCAACAGTTTGTTTTATATATATTAGCATTAGCATTAAATTACAATACAAGACATACATACACACATAACTAAATATCCAGTAATGTTTGAAACATGATTCTGCAATCCTCTAAGGTCTCAACTGACCAAAAACATGTATAAATCCTCAATTTAAAAAAGAAGTCAAACTCTTTGCTACCAATCTGCTAGCAGGCGACCAATTAAAAAATCTTTGTATGTGGAGTGTTGGACTGAATATTTCTCTGAAGTGATTATGCAAACCTTTTCAGGACAGTTTCTGTAGTTCTGCAAATACTGGCTTTTTTTTTAATAGGAAAGTTATCATTGTCCCTTGTTGCAGCTAATGCTACACGATGGACTATCATATCCCTTGCGCCAAACATTAAACAGCTACATAGATGATCAAGATTATTTTAAAAGTTAAAATGGTGTGATTCACATGTAACTAATGTTGATGCAAGCACAAGACAGAAATCCAGCATCTAAGATCAGATAGAATAAGTTAGTAACTAGCTAGCACAGGAATTTTATTTTCCATAAAAGAGAGTGAATGTTAGTCTTATACTTCATTGTATTGTAAAAAAAAAAAAAATAAAAATCAGCTAAAATGGTGGTAATGAAAAACACTGATTAACTCCTAAATAACTGCCAGTGTCAGGATTTCTGCTTCCTGATACCGTCCCTCCAGAAAATTAACATTATGTTTCACAATGGCAACTACCAAGACAAAAACATAAACTCTTTCCACCCAGCTTTGTTTCATTTATTTATTTACACGTGTGCTTTCATCAGGTTTTCTCTATTAATTTATTTAAGCTCATTAGGAAAATAAAAAAGGGAAAACTGAAGAGAAATCCAATGCTGCAGCACCACAAAAAACAATGCAATCAATAGACACGCATTACAACCATACCTTTACAGTAAACACAGTATTTGAAGATACAGTAAATGCTGTGAGTGAAGTGCTTCATTTTGGCATTAATAAACACAAAAAGCTCACCTCTTCAGGACATCTTCTTGTGATTTTATAAAGTAGCCTATTTACATTTTGTGATATGTCTCATATGTCTCATACCGCAATTAGCAACCATGTGCTCTTGATGTCCTTGCCTAAGCATTTTGAGTTTTAAACCTACTGACGACTAGCACCTTTACTTGAGATATAATTGGGAGTATAAAAAAGTGAGTTTTGTAGTGCTTTCAAAATCAAAGTATGGTGACAGAAGTGTAGGTGGTTGTTACTCATTTACTTCAAGGCATTTAAAAGACATCTTGTGCGAGGGCAGGTGCTAATTTACAGTTACACTCGCCTGCAGACATGCTGGATTCACCTTTATTGCTCCTGTCTCCATCACAAGTTATGGCCTGTATGTGCGATGTTTGGACTGGCAGTGCATCAGATTGGAATGGGTAAAACATACTCAGGATAAATTCATACTAGATATGATTGGAGGTTTGAAACACAATACCTTGTACAATTTTTTTAAAAAAAATCAAAAATAAACATTTCAAGCACATAACAGTGAAAATTAAATCACGTAACTGGCAACCAGATGCTGTGCAAGGCAAAAGCGAGCAAACATCATTTTACACCAAAACCTCCAAGCCGTGGTGTTTAAGGTCTGGGTGGCACACAGTAGGGCTGAAATTTATGACGAGAGAGAAGTCATCGGACAGCGAATGCTTATGTGGCCTCTTTCTTCTCCCTTTGGGCATTTCTCCGAATCTTCATCTCTGTCAGCTGAATATAGCGAATGACATTGGTGTCTGGAAAACAAAGGCAGGAAAAGGCCGATTTATTTCCTGCTCAGACAGGAAAAGGTGCATCAATATGATCATAAATCTTCCATTTAACACATCTCTGTGGTACATGGCATTAAAGTAAAGCAGCTAGAAGTAATTTTTACCACAGCTTTTTGGAACTGCAAAAACAAAACAAGCTCCATATGAAGCTCTTGTGTTTCCGCTGTGGTTTTTGTAAATGATTTTACTAGCTTAGCACATAAATAAATGAACATACACATAACAAATAGATATGAACCACGTGCAGGAGGCTGTTTGCAGACTCCTCTTCATCTACAGTTTTCCCATTTGCCTTTCAAGCAACAAATAGAGGCCATATACCTCTAAAGTTGTCATATTACCTAACTTGACTAGTTTTCTGTAGCTCTGATTAATGTTGGGTGACATGAATGAAGCACTCACATTCAAAAGGCCAAGGTTGTGCTAGAAAATCTGATTCACTGTGTATATCTTAGGCACCAGTTTTCTACCCAATTTTATAAATAACATCTAAGGACAGAGTCGCTAATAGGCCAAAAGCCCACAGAGATAATTTTACTCTCCAGATACAAGAGAAAAATCTTGTAAATGTCATTTTATTATTCAAATACCTGGTTCACCCTATCAGCTTTTAGATGTGAAACATCTTCAGGATCTCAACAGAAGTCCAGCTACCTTTGTCTCAAGCACTTTGGACTACGTTAAACGTGTCAATCAGTGGTTTCACTGTCGTGTCTGCAATGTGCGCTTGATATTTTTGCATCAAGTCAGTTTAGTGCCAGTCAGCAGCCTGTTATTCCATTTCTATCCTACAGCAGTCATCTGTGTTTTATTTTATTTATTTATCAAAGTCCACAAATACCTGTGTAGTGCACCTGTTCATGTGAAACACTTTAACATGATACAAAGCACACCACTAGCAAAAGCTACTGTCAGCTACACCCTTGTTCACAGGGGTCACCACAGCAGGTAGCTCCACATGTTTTATTTGGCAGCTTGGGTTTTTTTTGTTTTTTCGTTTTTTTTACACCAGACGCCCTTCCTGACACAACCCCAAAGGGATTTATGTCTTCTCCAGGGATCTTTTGTTTTCTGGGCAAATGTGTAAACCACTACACTAATGAGCCACTACGCCACTAATGCTGTTTTTTTTTTTTACCGTGTCCCAGAACCTAACTCAATTTCTTTAAATGTTCAAAACAAGTAATTTAGATATCTTCCCTTTGGTCCAGGCTGAAATACTGAATCTCACCCACATTTTGAATTGCAATGAAGCATGATGAAGGATGACTCCTACTTATTTTTATTTTATTTTCTCAACTAGTCATCTCATCACCCTTAAATGTTTTTCACAGTCAGTTAGCTGCATAAATAATGTATCATGTATTTCAGATGTTATTCTGGGGTGTAATGTTCCTTGCCATGAACCAGCAATCCTTACCTGAAGGTTCCTGCTTGTGTGACTCCTTCAGGTAGTACAGGGCTTTCTGGAAGTCTCCTAGGTGGTAATAGGCCACTCCAGATCGGTACAAAGCTTTGAAGTTTTTTCCTTCCTTGTTAAGCACTTTCAGGCAATATTCCTTTACTCGTTCATAGTTCACCAGCTCCATTTGCAAAAGGCAAGCTAGAAAGAGATTAAAAGAGGGGAGAGAGGACGGAACTCCTGATCACACTGCAAGACCCAATATTAGACTTGCATTATTTTGCTGAAGTACTAATGTGTCCTGTCAGAGACTAAAACACAGCTGATTCTTTGGTTAAATCTTAAGCATAAGGCAAATATGATAAGTTTGCCAAGAGGCAAATAAATATACCATTCAAGCAAAGTGATAATTAAAAAGAAAGTGAGGTGGATTGTGGGGCAAGCCTGAGAATGACTCATACTGCAATGAATCATTCATGAGCTCTGGAGTAGTCCCAGAATTTCCCTCTGCTGAAAAGACAGCTGATAAGTGGAATCTGTGTCCATCTGTGGGAAATGTATGCGAGAAACGTCTCTTACCGGCCAGGCTGTTGTAACACTCCAGCTCTGCGTTCTCCATTGCCCCCTTCTGCTCATCCGTGAGCGTGGTGGACTTGCTGATGGTCGGCAGCAGGGAGGAGGGTGACTTGGAGCTTGTGTCCGGATCCCCCAGAACCCTGCACAGCCCTTTAATCTCGAGCAGAGCCCGGTGATACTTGCCGATTGCCTCTCGGTACTTCTTATCCTTGTAGCATTGGGTGCCTTGGCTCTTAAAGTCCAGCGCCCGTCTCACGACGTCCGCTGGCTCGTTGTAGGACGGTTGTTTCAGCATCGACCCACCATGATGCTTCTGCTGCTGGAGCTGCTGCTGATATCTGGCATCTTTGGTCCGGCTGCTGCTGCTGTTAGGGGGGTGAGCGCACTGCTGGAGTCGTGGGGATCCGCAGGCGTTGTCAGTGTGGCTGCCTTTGCCGCTATCCACCCTGCCGTCGTGCGCAGCCTGGATCACACTCATTTTCGACGTTATTTCTATTATACCTGCCCTGCCCGGCTGTAAATTAGCTGGGAAATTGAGGTTTTTCACTGCATCCTCTCGGCTGTATCGCGCCTTTGCCTCGCCAGTGTCGCAACTACGTCTTCTCTGTGCGCACCCCTACGCGATGCGCGCTCCTCTGTTGTAGCCTGCTCTCGTATGTTTCCCTTCAAACGCGCCGATTGGTCGATGATGCACACAGAGCCAGTGGTCCCATGGGGGTCCCACACCAGGAAGAAGAGGTTTAATATCATTACCAATTTATCTAGAGATAATTTTATTATCAGTTCGTTTGCAACCTCTGAGAAATGACATTAACATTTTTTTTTTTAAAAAAAGAAGAAATCATGTTATTTCCCCTTCAGACGTCAGTAGTAATTTGTGGCCCTATCATGAATTTCTTGTATTATATTTCTAAATAAGGCTAAATGAGCGTGTAATAAATTGCCTTGCCGTATTTCTCATCCCAGAGGAAAAACTTGATAAATATAACCCACTTCTTCTTTTTATGTCTTTTTTGGTGTCACGCTTGTCTTAAAGTGGAGGAATGTAGTCATCTCTACTCAGATGAATCAGATAAAGCTCATCCAGCTCATTTTATCTCGACAGAGCAGCTTTGCCTATTGCGCAGCTACTCATGACAGACTACAGACCCCTAATTACAGACTATGATGTCACTCTGATGGGGTTTTTGCAGGATGACAGTGTTATTAGTCTCTGTTATGAAGACGGAGGGGCATGCGTAGGAGCATTCTCGGGCATTAGACTTCATTTTGACTGGGCATTTTCTCGGCAGCACTGAGCGTGTGTCAGGTTGTTTGTTCACCGTGTCTCTCCTGTCACTGTCACTGGGGCAATGAAGTCAGCTGTCTGGGTGTGTCTCTGGAATTTCAGCGTGGAACAAATGCTGCTGATCAGAAATAAAGACCATGAAACCCATGAAATCGTTATCACGCGCCTGGGATCTACAGCATGCTGCTGTCAACAAGTGCGAACACGTGTAAAAATGTCTCTGCGGTTCTTAGTCTTACTCTAAGGGTTTGTATGCACTGGAAGTGAGGGTAAAATTTTACCAAATTAACCGCAAGAATGACCACATCATTTATAACGTGTGTGTGTGCGTGTGTGCGTGCGTGCGTGTGTGTGTGTGCGTGTGGTTTAAGTCAATACTAAATACTAAATGACACCAGTTAAATCTGCACTCTCAAAATACACAACGTTATTGGATGTTTTTTAATAACTTAAAGATCTTATTATGTTTATTTTATATATACCTTAGTATATTTTTTTAAATGTAATATGACTGGTGCTTAATACTAACATGCATAATATGAAAGTGGCTTGTTACCTAACATTTTTTTTTCTTGTGAATATGGAATTAGAAAAACAAAAAGAGTATTTTATTTTCAATCTTATCTTGATCAAAGGTCCTAATTTTAAATTATTATTATTTTTAAAAACTAGTTGACAAACTTACCAAACTAACTAAACAGATTGCCTTATTGACCTTATTCTCAAAACACTATCTATCCTGTTAACATGAGTGGGGCCAGGCTGTACTTTCATACAATACCAAGAGGTGGTGCATTTAGTCATTGTAACCTTTATTGACCAGGCCAGCTATTAGGGAAACATTCTTATTTGCAATGGCCACAGGGGAATAGGCAAATCCTCTTTACTATAAAAGCCACTTTTATACTACACTCTGGATCTGAATGTGTCAGCAAGGACTTGTCATTAATGCACCAAGTAGAATGTGCTGCAGGGGGAGGACTCCCACCAGAGTTCTAAGAAGTATAACAGTCGGGTCTCCAGGAGTCTGTGCACATGTCTGCAACGGAGTATAACTGAGGCTTTAAGGAAAGAGAAGTAGGCCTAAAAAGAAAAGAAAAGTTATAAGAAAAATAGCAGGCATCAAAAAACATTACATCTACTGGCAAAATGTTGCTCCCTGGTGGTGAAAGCTTTAATTAAAATTAGCATGGGGTGATTACAAAAAGTACATTTACAATAAAATATTCCACCAAGCATACTTTTAGTTTTAAAAAAATTTCTTATAATAAGTTTTTGTATAAACTTATTATAAGAATACTTATATATAAAGCCTATACAATGGGATAACCTAATGGAAAATACTGTCTGCCCATCACAAAAATTATACATTAACATTTGGACTTTCACATTGACCATGTAGATTCTGGGTAACATTTTCATTCAGCTAGTTATTATTATTATGTTATCCTAGAGTGATAGCATATTTTCTGATCGGTGATCAAAAATAATAATAAAACACGTTTGCACAATTTTCTGTCCTACACTCCACTTCATGCATGCACTTTTTAAATACATAATGAATAAACATTCATTATTCTGGAATTATATTATTTCTGAACATTCAAGTGAAAAACGTCTCTTAACCCTCTGCAGTCTGCATAAATACAAAATCTGGGAGTGGATGGTGCAATCATCTGCATTTTGCAGAGAGCTTATTTCACTCTAGATAGTAATGACTGATAGGTGGTGAGGATCACCTTTATTCTAAAGTGAATTTAATTTTTTTTTTTATTCTCCGCCGTTATTGAGCGATAAGCTACAGGAAATGTCAGTAAACTTGCTCCCAGCTCATGGATTACTGAGTATGGGCCAAAACATGTGAGACTGGGCAGTGCTGACTGATCTGGTGATGTGCAGCAAAGGAGCTCCACCGGGACTGTGCTGCCTCCATTCCTGCTCACGCTGTACACCTAAGACTTTCAGTACAACTCTGGGCTGTGCCAACTACAGAATGTATTAGTGATGGGCAGGAGGAGGAATACAGAGCACCACTGGAAATTTTTTGTTGAGTGGTCTGGGAGGAGTTCTGCTTGTGAATAATAAGAGTAGAGGTAGAGATTGACTTCAGAAGGAACGGTGTCTATCCTGGGACAGGAAATACCTAGGTGTCTATATCCACAAGCTAAACTATTTTCCAAGAAAGCTGAGATCCTTAGAGCTGGTCACACCCACAGACTGAATAAACTGATGATATTGGCTAGCTCTATGACTGGCTGTAAATTGGACACTCGTGAAACTGTGGTGGAGAGAAGGTCACTGAATAAATAAATAATAACACATAAATAAATAAATAAATAATTTAAAAGGCATCTCTCCTGATAGACGGATTCAGCTCTGCAGCCACAAAGGCAGACAGAGGAAAGTCTTTCACATAAAATGCCATCACCCTCTTTAACATTATATATCTGTCTTTCAGAGAAACAGCTTCCAGATCGTTATTATTATTATTATTAGTAGTAGTCGTAGTAGTAGTCGTAGTAGTAACAGTAATATTTCACCACCATTTCAGCTGCTCTAGCAAAAGCATTTCTCAATCACATTCTCAGCCAAAAAGTACAATGACGTAATCAAAGCACGACCTGAAACGCTGTAAGAGACGTAATCTTTAGGAGACAATTTGTTTACATCATGGCGTCGGTGGATTTCAGAGGTAGCTAAATCACCGTTTTATTGATTTTTATAAAGTTATTTCAATTATATTATTTTTGTTGATGTGCAGTTTAATTAGTACAAAAATCTCATGTTATGTATAACTTCGAAACAGAGCCTAGATTTGTTTTGTTTTTTTCCCTGCAGCTTCAAGCATATTCGTTTGTGCTGCAAGCTAACGCTGTTAGCGAGTAGCGTCTCCTTTGCTTTTTATTAGCATGTCGGCTAGCATAGCTTACGCTGCCTGCCAGTCTTAGAAGTACGTTTGGTGGTAATTACAACAACCTCAAAAATCTTAAAGTCATTGTAGCTTTCAGTTTTACAGCATAGTGGTTTATGCCGCTTTGGTAAAGTGATGTCTGCATAATTGGTAATATGGACGCTGTTTCGAGGTATATAAAACGTAATTATTCATTTTCTTGAATGAAAACACTGCCTTTTTTGTCTTAACCGGGTTTGTATGATTTGTATGACTTTAGAGTTTAGTGTAAAACTGTACTGCTTTCTGTCTACAAGACAAAATGTTCAAGTAAACCTAGACCCAAACTTAACTGCCTAAAGCTGATAAATTATGAAACTATGTTATGCAGTTTGATTTTATTTGATATAAAATCAAGAAATACAAATAGCTGCTCTGTTTTAGGATCATTTCAGATCTGCTGAAGAACTCAGCTCTCACATAACATATGGACTATTAAAAAAGAAAAAGTCTACATGTGTTCTGTTCGTAAAGATCTATTTGTGGAGACGTTCAACAGACTGACTGACAACGAGTGAATGTCATAAACCAAACCATGACTATAGGCAGGACTGACATTACTAAAGAAATGAAATGTGATGTTGTGTCTATCAGGTAAAAATTTGTAGGCTAGACTACCACTGAAGTACAAATCGGAATACATTTCCATAGGGAACGCTACTGAAATTACCACTGCGTGTTTCACAGTGAGATAAGTCATCTGTTAATAGAGTGTCTTGTTATTACCTGAAATAAAACCTTTTATTATCAAGAGCCTAATCATGTTAATCAGGAAACCAGAATTACCATCATGTTTCCGTCATAAGCATTTGACCCATTTTCATTCTCAGATTGTTTTAATACAGATTTTAATCTTTGATTTTATGTTATGTATTCTGACTACTGTCTCATCCTCAGTTTCTCCATTATATTCATACCCAGAAATAATAAAAGTTTAGATTGACTGGAAACCTGTGTAGATGAACCCCCCCACCCACACACACACACACACACACGCGCGCGCAATGAAGGCATCTCTGTAGTTGTGTAACAAGTCATTTTGATCAATAAAATGTTATCAATATTGATAGTATCCATCTCAAGCGGAGATGTTATTTCATCCCTAACATATAAATGCACTCATGGCCATTTCTCAGGCAGCATCAGTTAATAATGTAATTTCATAAGCTGACTGCTTGTTTAATTTCCAGATAACCTTCTCGGGATATCCTGGGTGGACAGCAACTGGGTACCAGGTCTTAATCCTGGAAATGTGCTGGAGTACTTTTCTGACAGAAGCAACCCTTTCTATGACCGTACCTGCAATAATGAGGTAGTGAAGATGCAGCGCCTTACTGTGGATCATCTGAAGTAAGTTTGTTTTATAGCTGGAAATTGGATACAGAGCAGTGAAAAGGTTTTTGAAAATATTACATTAAGTATGATGAAGGAACACATTCTGATCAAAATCATATTGTTAAGTAGAGCCCAAACACACACACACACACACACAAGTAATACTATTATATTATTATAATATCACCACATCTGCCGATTTGTGAAAACATTGCTTCTGTCTTATATACAGTCAGATGGTGGGAGTTGAATACATCCTTCTTCATGCTCAGGAGCCAATTCTTTATATAATCCGTAAACAACAGAGGCAGTCACCGACACAAGGTGAGCTCCAAAGACTATAGATTGACTATAGTCTGAATCAATCTTCTATTTACTTTACATCTATTTACCACTCATCCATTTCACATTTCTCATACTGTTCTTTTTATTATGAATGTCATGATGCATGTGGTGTATTATAGTCAATAAAAGGGAATTTACTTACTTATACTGTTTACCACTGGTGTCTTTTGTATAAATCTTCAGCTGCCTAAACATGGTAATTATCAGTCCAGCTGGATAATTCTCAAGCTGTTATATGTTAGATTTGTAAAGTCTCCATTTCACATCAGTTGAATTTCTGCTTCTCTGTTCCTACCACAGTGGTTCCCTTGGCTGATTACTACATCATAGCTGGAGTCGTGTATCAGGCTCCAGACCTGGGAACAGTTATCAGCTCCAGAGTGGTAAAAAATTCACTGTAATTCTGTTAAAGATGAGTTTGTAGAACCATGATAAGGAATCAGTGTTATTAATATGAATCATATCTGGTTTTAGCTTTACCTTTTTTCTTTGTTTGTTTTGGGGGGTTTTTGTATGTCCTTTGTATGTCCTGAGGTCCACTGTAGCAATCAGAATTATTGTCAGAAGGCCAAGAAAAATGCCCAACAGATTTATTTTCCCAAGTAGACCATTACGGCTTCTGCTATACTGGTCCACTTGATTGTCACATGTTATTCGACCATTGTTGTTATTATTATTATTTATTTAAATTTTATTTTATTTTATTTACTTATTTATTTATTTCATTTTGAGTTATTACAATCAGAACGGACAGTTTTTACTCACTGTTACTGTTTTTAGCTTTCCGCTGTACATGGAATCCAGTCTGGTTTTGATGAGGCCATGTCATATTGTCGCTATCACCCATCCAAGGGATACTGGTGGCACTTCAAGGACCATGAGGAGAGAGGTTAGCGGTTTGGCAATTTACAGTTTAGATGTTAAGGTTCTTATCATCAGTCGAGTTCCTGTGATGTGATCACAAATACTAGCAACAATAGGAGGAGTCTGAACCTGTTTTCCTTGTTTTAGTTTAAAATAATGACTTTGACAGAAGGTGATTAACATGAATCTCTTGTACAGAAAAAGCCAAACCAAAGACTAAGAAGAAAGAGGAGCCTAGCTCTCTGTTTCAGAGGCATCGCGTAGACACACTCCTTTTGGACCTGAGGTCCAAATTTCCACCAACTTTCTATCAGGTACTGTCAGCTATTGCCCAGCTTGCTTATTTGAATTTTGAGTCTAATAGGAGTCAGTCCAATTGATTTTTGTTCTGTTTTGCTTTTCTCTGGACTTTTAGCCTAAGCCTGGTGAAAAGCCCATTCCAGGTATGATATTTAAACAGTTTTTTGTATATAGATCATTATGATACATAATGAGAGTCTGTCAAGGTCTGTCTGGAAGTGCTTAACACGCTGTAGATTACATTTATGAAACATTGCTTTTACTTTCAGAATTTAATTCATAATGTTTGATTAAACTAAAAGAAAATCAATTTGTTTTTTCTGATGAATATTTCAATTTTAAAATCACTTAAGTTTAGATTTTAATGTCACTCCTTCAGGGCCAAATTCTTGAGTTTCCTTTTAACTACAGGCTTTTGTTTTGCAGTTGAGGTGAAAAAGGAGCCTGAACCTCCCACAGAAACAGTGAAGCAAGAGGAGAGGGAGCAGGCAACCAAGTCCTCTGCCCCAGCTCCACCTAACAAACCGCCTCCTGAGAAAAGAGCAAGACTACAGTGACAGCCATACTTGTCAGACACTGGGAAGGTTGAGCACGGCTCTGCAAAGTCCTACGTCACTCACTGGGAAAATGACTTGAGACATTTGTGTTTCCTCCCCAACTCTCTGCTTATTTGATCAGTTTTTAGAATACTGAAAATAAAAGGTGTCAATTGTTTATGTCAGTGTCGAGGCTACTTTTACGCTGCAGCATTAGTCCTGTGCCTTTCATCGGCTTCAGGCAGCTGTAGCACAAACAAGCAATTTGAAGTGGAGGAGGATTTTTTTTTTTTTATGATAAGCTGACATCAGCATCGGTGTCGGCTTACTGTCAACGTCATCTTAATGTTTCTGTTGTAGTGACTTCAGAGGATCATTTAATTCGCTGTCTGCTTTACAAACAAGATGTGTCATCTCATCTGGAAAGCAAATGGCCTCTTGACCCAAACATGGCTTGTTCATTTCAGACAATTTCATCTGCTTTGGAAGAAATACCCTGCTTTTGTACGTTTTTATATATATATACACATTAAATTGTATCAATTAATGTGTTCTGATCTGTTTAATTCATAACATTTAACAGGCTTACAGCACACACTAGCATTTTTCCTGTTTTGAGTCACCCCTGATTTCTTTATATCACTCTACTTTGGATATTGGCTGCCTTTTGTTCTGTTCTCTGTCACGATGATCTCATACTGCATCATCTGGTCTCTGGGGATTTTGTTGTGTGTTTTGTGTGATACTTTCCACTTTTACTCATTGGAAGAAAAATGTAAAGAAATGAGGGGTGGCTCAAGACTTTTGCACATTACTGTATCTGTACCTGATTCTTATTAAGAAACCTCTTATGATCTGGGTATATAGGTAGTTGTAGGTTTATTCCTCCTTCTCATTTTGTACCTGATTACACTAATTTTGGAGGATTTGTGATAAATGGCAGTGAGTCTTTCACATTTCTGTGGAGGATTTTTGAACCACTCATCTTTGCAGAACTGTTTTCAACTTTTTTTTTTAGTTTTCGAGTTTGAACAACCTGTTTAAGGTCATCCCAAAGCATTTCAGTTTAAGTCCAGACTTGGACACATTCACAACACAATCAGAGGTTGACTTGCTAGTTAACCCTCATTGTCTTACTGCATAAGTCAAGTATGCTTGAGCTTCAGTGCACAAACTGAAGGCTGGGCATTCCCCTTTAGGATTTTCTGGTAGAGAGCAGAGTTCATGGTTCGATCAATTACAGCAAGTCATCCAGGTCCTGAAGCAGGAAAGCAGTCCCGGACCATCACACCACCATTGATATGTTTAATCTTCTTTTTATGAAATGCTGTACTAGTTTTATGTCAGATGTAACACAACTCAAACGTTCCAAAAACTACAGCTTCTACAGTTCTTTAGATGTTGTGCTGGGTTCTTTTGTGACCTGGATGAGTCATCAAACCCTAGGAGTAATTTTGGTAGGCAGACCACTCCTGGGAAGGTCCACTGATGTTCCATTTGTAAATAATGGCTCTCACTGTGGTTGGCTGGAGTCTCCATGCCTTTGAAAGATCTTTGCAATAGTTTCCAGGCTGACAGATGTCAGTGACTTTGTTTCTCAGCTGTTTTTTTTTAGATCATGACATCATATGTTGCTTTTTAAGAACTTTTAACCTACTTCAGTTTGTCAAATAGGTGTTATTTTGGTGATTTCTTGATTTGTTCGGTCTGGCAGTAATCAGACCTGGGTAGAAGTAGTGAAATTGAACTCACAAATATGCAGTTAATTCATGATTTAACAAGAGGCTTTTATTCGTGATTTAACAAGAGGCTTCTTACTTTTTCACAACACCATATATCAAAAGTGGTTGGAGGTCACCCCACCTTGACTTGACCACAGAAAAACAGACATGCCATATTTTATTTTCAGGCACCAGCATTTTTATTAATGGGGTAAGATTCGAGTACCATTTTGCATCCTTAATGTTGTAGGTATTTTTTTAACCGACAGGTGTCGCCATTTAGTCATATTTAGTATAAGCTCCATGTATGCCCTGATTTTTTAAAATTTTATTTCATACATTTATGCTCTCTGCCATCACCCCGTTGAGTCACAATCAAATAAACATGCCTAGTCACTGAAAAAATATCAGTTTCCAATAAGGAGAGCGAGTGGATACCAGAAGGGTGAAGGCACAAAGCAGTCATGTGTATTTTCTTATATTTAGTGTAAACAGTACCGATGCCACGAAGAAGAACTTCCTCGCAGGGCGTGGTGGGATAGCAGTCTTCCTCAGTGGAGGACTGAAACAGTGCCCCAGCTGGCTGGCTAGCTGCAGAGAGAAGATGGCTGCAGAGGGGATTTTCAGGCCAGTGTCTGAAAACAGAGCGCCGTTTGTCATGTTGAACGACGACTAGCCCCAGCGTGT
Source organism: Tylochromis polylepis (assembly GCA_015107715.1). Classification (NCBI taxonomy): domain Eukaryota; kingdom Metazoa; phylum Chordata; class Actinopteri; order Cichliformes; family Cichlidae; genus Tylochromis; species Tylochromis polylepis. Next base: position 65,092 of record VVHJ01006133.1, read on the forward strand.
CACCCCGGTTGTTGTGTCGGTCGGTTCCGCCTGGATTCGTCGGAGGGGATAAAACAACATGGGGTCGCAGACTTTGCAGATCCTGAGGCAGGGGGTCTGGGCTTCAATCACAGGCGGATGGTACTACGACCCCGATCAGAATACATTCGTCAACGCTTTACATCTCTACATCTGGCTCTTTCTGCTATGTTTCCCCTTCACACTGTACATGGTGAGCTGCTTTGTCTCCTTTTTATTTTTTACCTCATAGACCGGTATTTCTTGATGTATTTGTCATGACTGTTGACAGCTTAAGTTAACCAAACCAAGTGTCCGTTAGGTTAGCAGCCACAGCTCACTAACGGTCGGTCTCGGTCTATTATCTGGAGCGGAGACAATGTAAGCTCACATTAAACTAAGGAAACGTAGCGGGATATTTAGTAAGTATAAGTATAGTCGAATTATCCAAATTATCCGTCAAACAAAAGTATTTCATAGCAAATAAACCTTATTCTGGTGGAGACTTTAACAAAAGAGCCTTTAACTCCTTCAGGTTTCAGTCTACTGTCCATCAACTAGATCGGACCGAAACGCTCTTTTGTTCATATTCTGTGATTCGGTTAAGGTCCGCTTGGATATTTACTCTGTGTCAGGCTGTAATCAGTGAATTTACCCCCCCTCCCCCCTTATCTACTTGTTGTCCTCCTGTCGGCAGTGATTTTCGGTATCGCCAGCTTTCAGAAGCTACCAGCTGTGACTGTAGGAGCACAGTTCACAAGGATGTTAGCAGTGATCTTGCCCGTGTAAAAGCCCAGGAATCAGAATCATGTAGCTGACCGCTATTTGTTCAGTTTATTCACCTCAAAATGTCTTTGTTTGCAGCTTCCTAAAGGACTTTACCTTTCTTAAGATGCTCTTCTCTGTGGCACGTCAATAAAAGCTTGCTTGCAGAATGATTCTGCCAAACTTTATGTGCTGCACACACAAAATGCACATTTATAACTACTGGCATGATTGTGAATGGCTGTGTGCTCACTTCTATATAGAGAAACTGGGGTGTTTGAAATAGGTTTGTGGTTTCCTTTCTATTCCTGGAGTGGAAATGCGTTGGTCAGCTCTGTGGTTTATATAGAGCCGCAAGTTTGAGTCGTGCTGCTGCTGTTTGTGAGAGCTGCAAGCAGATGCAGGAGGATATCTCAAGGACAAGAGAGAGACTCTGGAGCCCCATCTAGTCACCTCTTTCTGTAATAGCCTTTTTGCCAGCTGCACTAGGCAGACATAAAATTCATAATCAAATCTTAAGACACTGCAGATGTGTCATAAATAATTGGGACAATGGGTGCAATAATGTAGTTATCTCTTTCAGCTGCATTTAGCAGAGCTAATTTTCTCTGTGGCAATGCTTGGTTCCAGTTCATGGGTTTATAAATGATGTGTCATCGTGTCTGAATGTCCAAATTTAATCAACATCACTCCTGGGCTGCTGAGATAAAGACAGGAAAGAAAATGGATATGAAATGCTGTAACATGGGTAAAAATGAAGCAGTAAGAGGGCTGTCTATATAACCTTTTTCCCTACTTCTTTCTCTAATACCAGGCCCTGCCGCCAACCATGGTGATAGTGGGAATCTACTGTGGTGTGATTGCTGCCATGTTCCTGCTGCTGAAGACAGTGAATTACCGCCTCCACCATGCCTTGGATGAGGGGGAGGTGGTGGAGCATCAGGCTAAGGAGAATCAGGGCAGCAGAGGTGGCACAGAGGGGGCTAATGATGGAGGTGTAACCCGAAGGGAGGACAGCAATGGCCCAGGGTAAGTTCACGTTATAGTCTGATGGTGGATTTAATATCTGGAGAGGGAGGACTGAGGTGCACAACTGATAAAGTATTCTGTAGAGGATGTGCAAGATCAGTGATCAGAAAGTGTGACTGATCTTTAAGTGATCAGTCACTTAAAGATCATGTGATCTGTCATTGTCTAATGGAGCTGAGGAAGGAGGTCTAGAGTAGTAGTAGTAGTAGTAGTAGTAGTGACTCGTGAAAACACATAAGTTCCTCAAAGGGTAGCTGGGTAGCTGCTTTAGGGTGATTTCAAATTATTAGATAATACATGCTCACACCACCTCAGGAAGTTACTTTTAAATAAACTGTTAAGTGATATTTAATTTCTCCTCGGCTAAAACATCTGTTACCAGGCTTTGGTCCAAAAACAATTGCAGAGTTTTTTCTCCGTCTTGTTAATATTGACGGCACTGAGTTTAGATTCATCCAGAAATATTGTGTTTTTCTTTAATGCTTAACAAGTGTTGGATGCATTTTCTGGGCCATAAAATTATACAAAGCTGATTTTTTTTTTTTTTTTTCTTTCTGTGAAACTTGTGTTACTTACATTAGCAGTCAGTTTCATCTCCTGCATTTCCTTGTTCATTTCTGTGTTGGTTTTGTTTTGGCACGCTACCAGCACTTGCAGGCCAATGAAGTGGTGTGAAAGTGTTGGCAGGAAGACTCATCATGTCTCCCACATGTTTGCTTTAAAGAACAAACCAAACGAGGGAGTACTCCTTAAAGGGAAAAAGAAAAACATTCAGAGGGCTACCAACTGACAGAAACTAGAAGTGTTACAGTTATTGCCATGTGCTTTGCACAGCGTGCACTCAGTTTTATTACTTCTTTTCTTCCCAATTTAGTGGATCTGTCATATTGGCAAAGCCCTAGAAGCAAGCGTCATTATTCAGCAGCTGTCTTGAAATGCATTCAGACTTATTTGGTTATTTATTTTGAAGAATTATCTAAGTTAAATGTAATTTCAGTGTTCACGGTGACATAAACTAAAAAGTTGTTACCATTATTTCCCATTGGCCACATAAATCAACACTCATCTTTAACAGTACAGGTGTATATGTGCTTTCAGTTAATCCCCACCTGTTGTGGGGATACATTTCATCAGTTTTAACATTAAGAATCAGTAGTATATTGTAGCAGTACACTTACTGACCACTTTGTTACTGAGTAAAAATGCCTTGTTGATGGCAGAGGTAAGAGGAGATAGGAAGGCAACATTACCTACTAACATAACCACTAATTGAAACCAAGGTATGCAGAAAAGCATCTCTGTACACACAACACCTTGAGCCTTGAAACAGATGGGCTACAGCAGCAGAAGACCACACCAAGACCCAATCCTGTTGGCTACGAGCAGGAAACTGAGGCTAGAATTTGCACAGGCCCACCAAAATTGGACAATAGAATTTTGAAAAACTTTACCTAGTCTGATTAAGTCTTGATGTCTCCTGTGAGATTCAGCTGGTAGGGTCAGAATTTGGTGTAAACAACATGAAAGCATGGATCCATCCTAACTTGTGTCAGTGGTTTTTGGCTCTTGGTAATGGTGTAATGGTGTGGGGAATATTTTGGGGGCTCCTTAGTACCAGTTGAGCATTGTTCAGCTGCCACAGCCTGCCTAAGTATTATTCCTGACCATTTCATCCTTTTATGACCACAGTTTACCCATCTTCTGACAAGATAATATGACAGACAGTGACACCTGTATTAAGTAATAAATAAACAGGATTAATGAACAGGTAATATTAACATATTACAAAGTACAAATGAATGTAGTGGCCCAGCTGTGAATGCCAGGTTTCTATCATTTAGGTTTAGCTCTTATTCAGAGTGAACAAAAGCCACTGAGGTTTCAGCCTTTTACTGCCAATGACTTGAAGAAGTGACTCATACTCACATTCCAGAAGCAGTGCTTAGCAGGATGCTGGGACAGGGGAAAGGCGAAAAAAAAGAATGAGACCTCTCAACCAGTCATAGCTTTGCCCACACATCTGGAACAGCATTCCAGGTTGTTTGAGTTTGCAGTGAAGCCGACAAGCTCAGATGACATTCATTAAGGGTTTTTTTTTTCCTCCTTCTTCTTCTTCTTTATTTCCTCCTCTACCACCCACTCAATTTCCCCACTTCCTGCTCCATTTTTTCCAGTATCTTTTTTCGGTGCTACATGTTGTAGTTGATTACTTGGAGTGTTTGTTTTGTGGTCTGACCTGCTATGAAGCAGTTTTGGCATATGGAAATGATTTATATCCTTGGCAAGTTGTTTGTTTCTACATACCATCTGGTTAAATAAGCACGTCTGGGCTAAATATAGACCCAGAAAAAGATCATGGATGCTTTCATCCGTTTTTGGTCCCTCTGTGGAATTTGAAAGGCTGTGCAAAAGATTTAAAATAAAGGCCTGTTTAAGAAGTTCACATGGTGTTTTCCCCTAAATTGAGGCTGCTGCCATCTTTTCTTTGTTTGATTGAAGGAGATAAATGACATGTAACAGGGCTGAACAATCTGGGTGAACTCAGTAGTTTCCATTGATGTGCATGTGTTTGTGTGTCTGTAAAGGGACCCTGGAGGGGGTATTGAGATGGCAGACTTCATCCGACAAGAGACTCCACCAGTGGACTGCAGTTCCAGGAACTCCTATATTGGGATGGAGTCTAACCAGCAGGTAAGCAGAGCACTGACCTGCTGCACACTGTGTTCCATAACTGGCTGAAAATAAAATGATCCTGATTGTAAATTCCCTCTGCCCCCGTATTACTTTCTGCAGACCTTTCATTAGATTCATATTTATTAGTTTGCTGATCTTCATTGTTCCTACCAGCTGTTTATTCAAATCCAAGTAAATGCATGTCGCAGCTTATTATGATCATTTTATTTTTTTAATTTGACATAAATATACAATCTTTTTGGATTCTAGCTTGTACACCATATTTTTGGATGTTCTTCAGTCTAAAAAATTAACAGTTCCAGGTTTCCACAGGAAAGTGGTTACATGTGATGGCTGCAGAAAGTGTTGCTTCCAAAGGGGAATACAATGCAATGTTGCACTCAACTCATGTAGTACTGTCTACCACTATAATGCGAATCGCTAATTGGGTGGCATTATATTCAGGAGGAGAGAGAAGGAAGACAGCAGGGAGTTTATTTCCTATTTACAGCATGGGGAAAGCAACATGTCTATGTACCAGTATAAGTGCACCACATCACAGTTGAGCTTGTTTACATTTCATTGAATGTTAAAAGAAATGACCAAGAAGAAGCAGCACTACTTTCCTAACAGTTCCAATAGTGAATTTTGAACATTTGAATTTTGAAGTTTCTGATATTGCATGTACGTACTTTTTCTACAGATTGTCTTATTGTTATCTGTATTGTGCTTATAGTAAGCAGAGCTATTTAGCAGAGCATGCAACTAAGAAAAAATCCTGAAGATCTAAGTCCAGTTTAAGTTATTTTACTTTTGTTGTTGCTGGACTAGAGGAAGCAACTGTTGGGGTGTGTGTATATGCAGTGGAGTGTTTTCATTAGGAACGCTTTATTTATTTAATTTTTTTTTACATATTGCTGTCAGGCTGATATCTCCATTAATATTCAAAGTTCTTTAGCTCTCTTATTCTGTGAGATATATTTAACCTCTGAATCCCCATGGGTGCTGTGTTCTGTGTCTTTATACTGTATGTCCTTGAATCTCTAATCAGCCTGCACATTCTGCTCAGCTGCTGTGTGGCAAGTTGGAAGAGAAACCAAAACTTTTTTTTTCTTTTCTTTTCTGACAGTACACAGGCGTTAGCTATTTGTAATACACAAACAGCATCTTCTTTGAGATGTCATATTCCATAAAGATCACACCTTGTCAGTTTGCTTGATGAAAATGTTGCTGCAGAAATTAACTTCTGATATCCCGACCACCTTTCCTTTTGAAAGACAAATAGCTTAACTTATCTTTTCATTCAAATTTCAGATGGCATCTACACATCGAAGAGCAACAGTTGCCAAAGGTAATATGCCACACAGCTTTCTTCTGTGCCTACTGAACTTCAAAAGATCAAAAGAGAAAGAAGTCACATGTTACAAGTAGCGTTGGTTTTAAAATCTACTTTGCAACACTAATGCATTTTCTGACTGTGGAAGAACCACATCCTTGACCATGATTCCGCCCCCCACCCACCCCACCCCACCCCAGCTGCCCAGGAGATGCAGCCTGACTCAGCATTGCTGTGACCTCAACAGTCACACCACGATGAGGCAGCTTTCAACTGGTGCTGCTGGCTTTGAAAAAATGGGGCAAAAGTAATACATTGTAAGACCCAGCATGGGAGTCATTCTCTGAGAGCACATTATTGAAACACAGAGACGAAGACAACAACTGAACTTGTAGCTGTGCTAGGGGGCCATTGTACTGAGTGTTTGAGTGAAGCGCCTGCGTCGCCTGAATAATTCAGTGAGTCTGTTCGATGCCATTCTAATTAGCTGGCAGTTTGTGATGAGACTAAATGGTCTGAAGTGGGACAAGGGCTCTGCAGGGATTTAGTTTTTTAATCTCCCCTCCCCTTTACTGTACACTTAGACAGTTTGCCACAGACTTCCAGGAAGTCATGGCAACTCCTAAAAAAAACCTTAACTCTCATTTCCAAGAAAAATCCTAACAGTTACATCTTTGTTCAATTGTTATCTTGTGCTGCCATCAGGGCAGTCAAAGAATCTATTCAGACTAGTTCATACCAGAGGTGGGACCAAGTCATTGTTTTGCAAGTCTCAAGTAAGTCTCAAGTCTTTATCCTCAAGTCAGAGTCAAGTCTCAAGTCAAGACGGACAACTCTCAAGTCAAGTCCCAAGTCCAAAACTTTGAATTTCAAGTCTTTTCGAGTCTATAAAAAAAAAGAAGTTGCAATTATATGTTAAATGTAAATAATAGATCATGTGTTCTTTTTTTAAATCTGCGTTTATCTCAACACCTGATGAAACAAGTGAACTTACAAAATATACACAAATTTTGAAACTGCACCTCTATAATATACAGCTCAATTAAACTTAGCTGCAAGAATAGTCTTTCTTTAAACTATAAATTCACAGAATAAACATTCAATGAAAATTTTTTGGCTTGAGCAGTTTTTTTTTTTTGTTTGTTTGTTTTTAAAAATCTGGTTAATTTGATTGGCTGTGCTA
>VVHJ01006142.1:2568-21306 GCA_015107715.1 Tylochromis polylepis
GAAATAAAAAATTTTTTTTTTTTAAATTAAATTTTTTAAAAATTTTTTTTAAAGTTTTTTTTTTTTTTTTTTTTCTCATTTTAAAATCTGAGGAAATGTCTGAATATCTCAAAAGACATCTTAAAGAGAAAAGCCTAAATTTTTACTGGTCTTTCTCATCTTAAAACTGGAAAGTGGATGGTGGGACCTTTTTAAAAAAAATAAATAAATATAAAGTATTTCTTATACCAAGGCTAGGTTTTCACAGCAGTTATTATTTACTTCCAATCCATAAAGTCTTCAGACAAATCAGAGCTGGTTCAGCTGAAAATATTTGAAATTTTAAGATGTAGTAGTAATAATAATGATGATGAAGTGGTTTAAAATACATTGTAATATAGTGTAATGTATAATATATAATGTAACTTATATACAAGTTATATTTTGTGCTGTGTTGCTTTATTTTGTTTCAGTTTATATACACGCCTCCTTATTTGGGTGCTCAAAGGAGATGTTACAGCTGTTGGCAAATACATTATTACTCACATCTGCTTAGAGGTTAATTATAGTTAATTACATCTGTACTACCTTCTACTAAAAGTGCTTCTCATTGTACTGTAAAGTACTACATCAGTTTCATTTGGGAACCTCTTTCCGTTCAGATTGTAGGTCTGCTAAATGTCCTGATCCAGTCAGTCTGTTGGTGCCTCTGCTGCCATCCTGCCTCCCTGCACCTCTGAGCCGTGTGACGTGGATACTCCGTCCCAGTCGGCACGGCACCGTAAAGCTGATTTCTCCCACTGGGCCCCTCAAGCAGTCCCTACCTGGACAGCTGTGTGATGACAGCGTCACTATTGACGTGGCAGAAGAGAATGGAACAACTGTTGGGACCTTCTGCCCTGACGGAGCCATACAGACGGTCCACATCCATACAAGTGTGTCTGTCACATGGTGGTCCAGCATGAATGCTAAAGCACTAAGATCATATTACAAGCATGTGTTGAATGCCAGTTTTGAAAAGGAGATTACAGGTAAAAACAAGCACACTTGGAGAGCATAACTCTCTATACTATATACTATACTAAAACCTAGCCTGTTTTTATTACAATGGACGCTAGACTAACAAATAGACAAATGGTTTACATACTCCCTCCCTTCGGGGGGGAAAATAAAACCTTCAGCTGAATGAAATAAGAACATTAAATAACCATTAATATTTCATGTGGTTTTCTTTTTGCAATAACCTTCAGAAAGCTACATATTCACCGTTTCTCCAAAGAGAGACACCCCAGAACTTGTGGCTACTCCAGCTTGGCCAGCGGGCATGAAGTCCTACTCCACCGTCTCCTGGATTGTCTCAGTTCCTCCGAAGATGGAGGCGGAGCTGTTGTTTGCAAACCTCAGCCAGCCCAAGTGCAGCCACCGCCACACCAACATCCGGGTGCAAAGAATGGGCAGCCTCGAGGAGGACTACAGCCGCAGGGAGGATGAGGTGGACAAGAGCGAGCTCACTGTCTCCGAGAGCTTCTACCTCAACATGTCCAACTGTTTGCCTGAAAGAGGAAACTTCAGCGTAATTACCAAGATCTCCCTGCAGAAGAGCAAGAGTAAGAGGAGACTTCACAGTTACTTAATCTATATCATAATTTTCTGATTTTTACATAATTCTCAAGAATATTTCAATGAATTTGCATGAAAATTTGTTCAGACATTCATGGTTCACAAATGATTTTCTTCTTTTTTGAATATGAATGTGACAAACTTATATTTTCAGCATGCATCAGCTTATTATTGTTGCCTTGGTAAGGATGTTAGCCAGCTGATCATTTCAGTCAATACGCTGTTGTGCATATGTAGAGTAAAGATCCTATCGTATCAACATCCTATAGTCCTATAGTTGCTCTGGCAAGCAACATCAGTGATCTTTCCTAGGTTCATTGGGTGATTCGGATTTCACAATGGCATCAACCCTCACCTAGGCGACCCAGCCAGGGATTGATCAGGTCCTGACATTAAGCCTTGGATCGCCCCACTTAATCCACAGCCACCTGGAGGCTCTGTCAGCTGCTTCTTTTGCAGTCCTGAAGGCTGTGTTTCTGTGTGGTCCCCTCACACCTGGCAGGGTGAGGACTCTGCAGCCTACTTCAACAGGAAGATGATATTGCGCTCGCCAGCCCTTTTCTGACAGTCCTCCAGAAACAAGTCCTTAACACTTGGCCAGCTTGTTTTCAGAACCACCTCAATGTGCTCCTTTCGATGTGGAGCAGTAGCGGCTCTACTCTGAGCTCCTGTCAGATGACTGACTCCTCACCCTCTCTCTAAGGGAGAGACCTGCCACCCTTCAGAGAAAACTCACTTCTGCTGCTTGTATCTGCATTGTCGTTCCTTCTGTCACAACCCAGAGTTTGTGACCATAGGTGAGGGTAGGAACGTAGATCAACCGGTAAATCGAGAGCTTGGCTGTCATACTCTGCTCTCATTACCACAACAGATTGATGCAGTGTCTGCATCACTGCAGAACCGTCCGCCATCCATCTGTCAATCGCAGGTAAAAATGTAATAGAAAATGCTAACTATGGTGTTTGTTGCCATTTTCTCTTTCTAGACCTTCTACTAATCAACATCCTGAGTGTGGTGGCTGCTCTGCTGGTCATTTTTGTCATGGTGCTGGTTGTGGTCTGTGTGGCGATTAGGTGAGTATTACTCTTTTATGCTTTGTTCTTTAAGTTTTCTTTTTTTCTTTGCAGTTAACCTAGGTATTTTCACATTGCTCACTTAATATCATGCTCTCCTGAACCTGATAGAAATTTTTGTCCTTCACTGGAAATTGACAGCATGCATAACTTATCAGTAGCTGTAATTAAATAACTCCAATCTTCTTTTCTGCAAAACAGGAAGAAGAAGAAGAAAAAGCTCAATCATGAAGTAGCTGTCTATAATCCAAATGGCATCAACTTCCTGCCAGGATACAACGGACCACCAAAAACACATGAAGACGATGACGCTCACGTGTACACCTCCATCGATGACACACTCATCTACACACACCTGCTGAAAAAGGGCGCAGATATTGGCATCTATGGAGAAACATACCAACCTTTCACGGGACACACAGACTCTCAAAAGCCACTGCTGTCATCACAGAAGGGTCCTCCACTTCCCAACAGGTCTCCGAGCCAAGTCCAAACCCTGGTGGACCAAAGTGAGGACGAACAGTCTTCAAATCTGGGGCCCCGGCTGGAGCCAGAGGGAGGCAACTGAGCAGAAGATTGGACTCAGCTTTTTTTGATTTTTCTATTGACCCACTTGAACTATGGGATGTTCATTCCCTGTGTGATTGCTTGCTGTTCAGACCCCCACAGGACACTTTTCTTCTGTTGAGTGCAGCTTTTGCACTAACGTGAGGCACACACAAACCTGTCTGCAGCTGTTACAGCGTTTTGTCTCAGATTAAGGCTCTTCTTTTTCAAAAGCAGCGCCTAATCATTCCATCTACACAGGTTTTTGTTATTGTAAAGAGGTCTTCTGCTGCTTACAGGCAATGAACATTTTCCATTTGTGATATTTTGTAAATACATTATAGAACACAATGGTCTGGACTGCAACAGGTGTATGTTGTAACAGCATGTCTTTCTGTTGTTCATTGTTGCTTTTTCGTGAGCTCTTTTTCTAGCTGTAGCATCATTACACCATGAATGAGCCTTACAGAGGGGTCAGGATTCCCTTCAGAAATTGTTAAGGATCTTAAAGTTGTTTTCAGTCATTTGTGTTACAGGGGATGGCTGCAAACTGAAACCAAGCATTTGAGCATCTCAAGCCTAAACTGCTACTGGTTCATGCTGAGACTGTGCATCATGATCAGTGCTGATTGGTAGTTTAAAAAACCTATTTCAGCATTTGTTGTAAGGACATTTGTTGTAAGCCCCTCTTTTTGATTTTAATGAAGAAAATATACACGTTTATTTGCAGTATATCAGCAGCTGCATCCGCCATAAAATGTAGTTATTTATTAGTGATCTGTAATATATTGCTGTTTAAATGGCCTGTATTTTGTATAGTGCTTTACTTAGTCCCTAAGCACTTTACACATTCAGTCATTCACACACACACTGGTGATAGCAAGCTACATTGTAGCCACAGCCACCCTGGGGCACCCTGACAGAGGCGAGGCTGCTGGACACTGGCGCCACCAGGCCCTCTGACCACCACTAGTAGGCAACGGGTGAAGTGTCTTGTGCAAGGACCAGCAACCTTCCGATTACAAGACGAACTGCCAACTCTTGAGCCACGATCGTCCAAATGTCCCTTATTCTAGCAGGAGACTAAACACGAAAGAGAGAAGTTTTCTGTGAAGGCATGCGTCTCTCCTCTTTGAGGAAAAGTGCTTCAGGAGGACTTTGGTCTTGAAATTCTTGTTCCCGCCTGCATTTTAGAAAATGAATAGTAGATGGAGACAAAGTTCAAATATTTTTAAAAGCTTATATTCCCCTCTGAGCAATTACAATGTCCCTTTGCTCATTCTCTGAATGTTACTGGTGTTTTTAGAGCTGTGGAGTGTGGCCATAAATGTTTCACAGTCTTAGTCTCACAGTGAGTAAAGAAACATTAGAGGAGTCTTTAAAATCAGTGAAATTCGGAGATGTTCAGACTTGTTGAACTGTAGCCTTCATTTGGGTGACTAAAGTATTTTGCCAGCACAGCCTCTACATTTTTTTTAAGATGAAGAGACTTTGTGTGTGTGTGTAGTTGGGTCGGTAGGTGGGTGGAGGTTGTAAGTGACTGTACTCATCAGTCATAAAGTAGGGATTTTCTGGAAAGGTTGGATTTAGTTCCAGGATAAAGTGGACAGACAGGAGTCTTCCCGTTCATACTGAATCAGTTGCACAATACCATGAATCAGTTAACTGGAATATTAAGTAAGTGCCAACAGCTACTTCAGTGACTTTATATTTTATACGGCCCTAATATGGCACACCTATTAAAAAAAAACCAAGAAACTACACTATGTTCATGTTTTGTTTTGTGGGGTTTGTTTTTTTTTAGTTTATTTATGGAGGAAATGAATGTATGATCCTGTGATGTGACAACGAAACTGACAAGAATCCCAACCCCAAAGATTTTATTTATTTCCTTCAGTTGTAATAGATTTCTTACAAAAGCATTTTTTCTGTATGAGGAGTAGTAGATTCACATTATATCTGCTGTTGTTTGTTTGTTTGTTTTATATCAGTGAGAAGAATAAAATGGTAAACGTGTTCATTAACATCCTGTAATAAAACATTAGAAGCATAACTTAACATTTAGAAATAAAGAAGGTGGCACAGAAAAGGCACTCTGTAAAAGAAACTTAGTAACTCAATAAAAAAAAGGTTTTGTTGCGTTAATTGGCGGCTAATAAGAAGAAAATAAAGAAGAGCCATCCAGTGTTTACCTCGACGAATAGCTAAAGCGCTGTTAAAAAATATGCTGGAGTGTATGTACAAGTGGGTGTAGCTTATACAAAGAGCACTGAGTGAAATCTCTGTTCTGGATCATTTGGAAGGCTTGGCCAAGAAAATGCAGGCTGATTAAAGATGCGGCGCATTATTTTTCTGCGTATTGCATAATGTTGCACTTCATGCTTACAGAGTATTTATCTGCACCAAGCGATGTCAGAGAGAGAAAAATGGAGCAACAGATTGTCTCTCAGACGATGTTGAACTCGCACACAGACGCCTTCTCAACCCTGCAGCTCTCATCGAACCACTTCCCATTGGCCGTGGTGGAGAGGATGGCGCAGTTCTGGCTGCGTCCCCCATCTGGCTGCTGGGTGATTTCAGTCTCCCAGTTTTTGAAGCGCACATTAGAGCCTGATTGGTCAACCCAGTGGCCATCGGTAACCATGTCATTAATGCCCAGCCAGATGTGCTCATCTGGGCTGATGCTCTGGCGTACGTAGCTGTAGAGCTGGTCGTTTTCGTCTCCTGTTAGAGGAGTGCTTAGGCTGCCGCCTTTGGCAATGCAGTCATCACTGGCGGCATGGAAGGATTGTTTCACCAGATTGGCCAGAAAACACTTTCCGTGGATCTTTGTGCCCTTTAGACAAACTGAGAGAGAGGGAATTATGAGGAAGTGGTTTAAAAACCTTGTATCCGTTTCAGTTCTCCATCTCTAGAAAGCTGTTTAACTAGAAAATGACATGCAGCCTGCAAACCGAAACAAATACTTTAGTGGATTGTGCAACTTTGGGGTATTCTTTACAAAAAACCTAACTGCATGGTGTTTGTGAAGAAGTCTGTACCTGTTTGTAAAGCTTGCCGCTCTTTCAGCAAGTTCAGCTCCTGAGCAATGTTATCAACTCTATTCTGCAGAGCCTCGATTGCAGCGTTGGTGGCACACTCTGCGCAAAATTACCAAAACAAGAAAAACAAGGTGAACTCTAACAATACTGTCCCTGTAGAAGCCACTGTTTTCGTTTTCAGCTGGTGAATATGAAGTCCTACCTTTTTTGCCATTTCTTTTCTTCGAGTTCTGCTGGAGTGAGCAGTGTGCCAACAAGAGAAGGCAGAGCACCATCCAAAGTCCTCTAGCATCCATCGTACCTGGAAAAAACACCTTAAATCCAATGCAGGGAACCTCCTGTGGTGCAGCACAGCTTCTGAGCGTTGACCAGACTGTCGGGTTTTACACAGTTGGGCTGGAGCTGCATGAGGAAATCTTATCTGAGAGAAAACAAATGTTTGACAGATGTTTAACAGAGGTTTGGGTTGCTTTTGAAAGGCTGACACAAGATGGATGGGGAGCAGGTTTTTGCATTTAACAGTGTTCAGACAAGCATGGCTGGTTTTTCCATATGTTTGTGAGACACCAATAAATTACAGACATCCTTTTGTATTTTTGAGTGTGCAGTCATTTATTACATAAATAGAACTGAACATGATCTGCATGTTGATGAAGCTATTTTGTCAATTTCCTGCATCGGTTTTTGTTTAACAGCAACAGGTATTAAAATGACAAACACATGAAAAGTGTTTTATCTTAGCTTTTTGAACTGTCGATCTAATCTCTTGTTTTCCTGTCACAGAGCCAGCTGTGTTTCTTTTGAGGACCAGCGGTTCGATGTTTTGCGGGGGTTGTTTCCACAGATTACATCTGGATCTTCTAAATGAGATGGAGGGTATGTAGCTGACATCTGGCAGAGACTTATGTAACAAGTAATTTCACTATTGTGAAATTGATTTTAAATTATGTTCTGTGTGTTTCTGGAAGCCATAAAGTTTTACTGACCATCAGCCAGCAATGAAAGGGAAGACTGGCCAAGACTCCAACCAGTCAGTAATCACACATTTCACAGAGAGTGATGCAGCTCTGAACTCTGCTGACAAACACAAGCAAATACTCGAATTATCATTCTCATTATGAGTATGTGTACAGTCATATGGAAAAGAAAGCAAAGTCTCTCTTTCAGTCCTGAGGTTTTACGTATCAGGATATAAAAGAAAAAATCATCTGGTCCTTAAGAGGTTCTAAAATAATGAAAATGAAAACTCGGATGAACAACAACACATGACATATTACACCAGAGGCCGTGTGGAAAAAACCCCATGATTCAACCACCTCTGGCAGTAGTAACTTGAAGTAATTGCATTCTGTATGACTTTATCAAGCTCTCAAGTTGTGGAGGAATTTTGGAACGCTCTTCTTTACAGTGTTTGCTTCAGTTCATTGAGGTTTACAAGCGTTAGTTCACTATTCAAACAGGCTGAGGTCTGGAATTAGCTGGACCACTGCAACATGCTGATTCATTTCTTGTTCAGATAATCTGTTGTAGATTTGCTGATGTGCTGTGATCATTGTCCTGTTGTATGACTGTTCTATCCAAGCTTTAGCTGTCAGACAGGCAGCTTAAACTCATATTTGACTCTAAAGTACTTTGGTATGCAGACGAGTTCATGGTTGACTAAGATACTGGAAGGTACCCGGGTCCTGTAGCTGCAAAACAAACCCAAATAATCACCCCGTTGTTGGAAATGACAACACGTATGCTGAAGAGGTAACAAGCAGTCCTCCCCCAAAAAGGGAATAGTTTGCAGGCAGTGGCCACAGCCCATTCCTCTCTCTGTATCCCGGCTGACTGATTTTTCTCTACAGTTGCTGTTTGTTAGTCCTTGTCCAGCCCATTCAGGCTGCACAGCTCCAACTTCTCCAGGATGGCACATCCATACAGGACAGATATCTGTTCATTTGTGTGAGGAACAGGATGAGCACTGCCGGAGCCCAGCAGGTTATTTATGTGCATATTTTTGACAAACTTGTCAAACACAGACCCATTAATCATAGCAAGATATCAAATAAAGGGGATGGGGGTGTTTAGGCCATTTATCTAAATAATTTACAGTATTTTGTACATTTTATTTACATTTTGTATTTTTGTTACAAAGCGCTGGCTGAAAATCAAGGCATGTGTATTTCTCAATGATGCTGTTTAAGGTAGAAGTGCTGGTGCTTATTGTCACTATAGTGAGCATTCCCAAAAAGTTGATCCTGTCCTTCTGAACGTAGCGTTTCAGTGGGATTTTCTTACCTGGATGATTGAGCATGCATCAAGATATAGTGAGCATTGTTCGAAATTAAGAAAAGACACGATGTGATTTTATCAATATCGTCAATATTTTTATCAAGAGAATATTTACAAAATAAATAAACATGAAAGCAGGTTCTGTGGTTTAGTAACATGACATTCAATGAAAATAAGTCATTTATAATGTACAAAAGTTCAGCCAAAGGCAAAGGCAGCTTGTATAAAGTAATCCATAGAGAACAGCAATGCCCATTGGTAGTGTACGCCGCCCCGTGAACAGAGGCAAAAGTACAGACAGTGCGTGGGTCACTTTTCACTCAAATGCATAGTTAGTAAGTTAATCAGTAAATATCAGTCCAGACTACATCACCTCAGCCATCAATACAGTACATCATCTTCTATGAAATTATGACAATCGTGTTTGCAGCGTACTAAGATGAAAGCAGATGGTTCCCTCCGTCTGCAGCTACATGGAGAACTGAATTATATCATAGTTTTGTGTTTATAAACACAGGTTTCAGATAATCTGAGTAATCTTCATCATTTTGTATTTAAATATTTGTATCTTGCTTCCTTGGAGCTCTCTCGTCTGTTTCAGGTGCTACTGTAATAAATACTATCTTATGGTTCACTTTCCTCTTTAAATTCTTAAGTTATTCTTCTGTGTAAGCTTATCAGTTAAGAAGCTTGCTCACATTCACTCTTATGATTTTCTATTACTGCAACATCTGTATCAGAGCGCTTTGTGCATCGTGTTCTCCGCTCTGTGTACAGCTCAGCACTTCAGATAAACACAAAGCCAACCACGGTGCAGCTTTGCTCTAATCAATAAGCAAAGCTCAGTGTACAATCAGTCTACATTTCTTATATAATTTCTCAACTTAGGTTACACTATCACCCTGCGAGACAATTGAAAACAAACGAAAAGTAAAAATTCACAAGAATACACACGCTTTGAAATCATAGTGCTTGCACAAAATAAATACAGCTTAATGAAAATCAGGAAAAACAATGTGACACACAAAGGTAAAAACATCCAGGAATAAATTAAGTGTGCTTCAGGTTTGCAAAAAATACAACGAGTCCTCGTCTTCTTTTCATCATGCTTAACAATGTGGAACCTTTGCAGAGCATCCCTCTCGTCTATGTCGGGCAAACCACTGGAATAACAGCAGAGATCAATATTAACAAAGCTGTGATGGAGCCGCTGATACAGCCTTAGTATTAAGGTACAAATTATAATCCAGGAGATAAAGACGAGGAAAAACAAAAGGATGTATGTGAGCGAACTAAACCTATGTCTGGTGCAGGTTCAGAGATTCAAATACAGCCTTAGCTGTGATTAATAACTATTAATCATTATAGCAGTGTCTCGAATATTAAGTGCTAGGTAAATAGATCTCTATGTGAGTGGTTGTGAGTCATAGTCTGCAGGTCTAGACACTAACAACTGTGCAGGAGAGAGGTGCAGTGCGAGGGAAAGCATCGGGGTCAGACTGCACTACAGTTCAGTGGTCAAGAGGAGGCGCTCTCTCATTATGAGTAACACCACCACAACATTCACAATCGAACGTGTCACAAACCTCTCCATCCAGGGCTCACACCAGAGCTACGAGTGTGGGGCAGCGATTTGTTATGAAGAATAGCACAAAAGAAATACAGGAAGAAAAAATAAAGGAATGAAACAGAAAGTGAAATGCGGACGACACGGTCAAAAAGACAGACTGCAAATGTTTAGAGATATTTAAGCTCTGTACTCGGTAAACATCATATGCACAGTATTTAAAATTCAGGTAGCATTTTTATAATATGACCCATGACTGAGGGTGTAATTCACCAAAAATTAAATGGGATTTCAGTGTATTTTATTTGAAATGACAATGTAATTATATTTACCTACGAATCTTTATCCAGTACATACTGCAGAATAAAGGGGTAACAGTTCAAGTTTTTACAGGAAAGGAGACTCAAATCATACTGAGAGTAATTTTACATAGTGTGTAAGTAAGTGTAAGTAGTGTGTAATGAATTTCAAGTAGTGGTGGTTTAACCTTGTCTTTTTACAGTTTCATTATGCTTTATATTGGTGCGCTTCATGGATATTCCACCATTCAACTGTCCTGTTATATAACATGTGATAGGGACCGTTCTTCCTTTCCTTCCTTACAAGAAAAAACAAACACCAGCAAACATCGCAGGGCATACGTCCATCAAGGCCCATAAAATCGTACAGTGATGGAGCCAGTGATTATTGCGTTTACAAACTTGGGTGTTTTACCCATCCACCGGGCAGGGTGAAGAAGGAAATAACTAAACTGTGGGTGGGTGCCATCAGCCTTTTTACCCCATCAGCTTTTTGCGACCGAGGGGTAAAAAACCCGATTAATATGAATGAAAAAAGACCCTCATAGAATAATTTTTCTAATGTATATCCAAAACAACAATAAATTGTTCTTTTTAGCTATGAATACTTTTATTTATGTTTTTTATTTGTACAGTACAATTTGTGCAGTTTTCTACACAAAAGCTACTATACTACACTTTTCCGCTAAATTACCCGGAAGTAACACGCCTCTTACAACTGACTTTTGCACTACTTCAAATAACTCACGCACTACTTAAAATTACTTACTATATAATTTTACTTAATTTGTATATAATTTGTGTTTCCTTTCATGTAAAATGAAATTACTTGCAGTATAATTATTTATTTTTTCCAGTAAAAACTTGACTTCTTATACACTGTTGATACACTCCTTATTGTAGTGCATTTACCCATAAGTATTTGTAGATGAACATAATCACACTGTAATTTCAGACTAAATTATATTAATTCCATTTAATTCTGGTTGAATTACACCCTTAGTTCAGGCCCCTGTTATAAAGTGGTACCAAAAGTAATTTTCTAAATTTATTGCTGATTTCATCACAGTTTGAAAGTGATTTGGAAGGATCTGCTGATGTGTTCAAAATGCTTAATGAAGATTTACCAGCAAGAAACCAGATGTTAAATTTGCATTTTTACACAATCAGGTTTTATTACGTCTTGGAAAAAATTTTAACTCCACAACAGGCATATCAAAAGGCGACACACAACGGCACAATACTTTAACGGGGTAATGTAGAAGACCCATTTTCATTACTGTACACAGGCCAATCATGTTTGCAAAGTCAGCCCCTAAAGGCTCGTTTAGATGCACGAAAACGCTCACATTTTATAATTGCTTTTTAAACTTGGTAACAGTCTAGCTTGGAGTTAAAAACTCAGGTTGAAGACAGCTTTCAAAGGATTTTGTAATGGATTGAAATCAAACGAATTTATGCATCAATGATTTACAGTACTGTGGTTACAGCATATATAACCGCTGCCGCGTTCCTTTGATCTTACATCATCAGCACAGTAATAATTGACTGCTATTGATCTTTTGGTTTATGTGGAACAAGGGTGACATATGCAGACATATTGCCAACATGGGATTGTTGGGAATCTCTCTGTGATGTTATTTTACTTCAAATATAAAGCGTCCTGTGTGACGACAAAAGAGAAAAGCTCACCTTTGAGAATGTAGTCTGTTAGGAGGCTGGGCACCTTGTCACTATCATCTCTCATAGCTTGCAGAACTGGGAATTGAATCAGAGTTAGTGAGTCAGCCGCAACAAACTGCACAGTGCAGGTGAAGCAACTTACTCTTGGTCAAGATCTGGAGGTCTTCAATCGAAGGAGGATGTCCCTTCTTCTCATAAGGGATGACTGTGGTCAAATACTGTAAAACATTTGAGATAACACACAGATATTAAGGAAAACAACACATTAAGCCTGAAGTGCCTGATCTTGTTGACAGTTTTGAGATTGTGGAGTAGAAAGGATGTTTGTGTTTTAGGTTGGTTCCCAAACCTTATTTGACATAACGCTTGTCAGATAAACTCAAGAACCGCTTCATCAACAACACCTCTCTGGTTCAAACACGTTCCTTTGAGCTCATTTCAAACTGGATTTGAACTACTTTCAGCAGAGCTATTCTGTCCACATGCTCCATACCTAACGTAGGTACACCCAAAGATAAACTGCAGGTGTGAACCTAGGTTTGACATCACCATTCGAGAGCAGAGAAGACAAATGATACAAATGATACAAAGCTGAGAGAGAAAAGGAAAAGCAAAGTAACCTGTCTCTCACTGCACCCGCTCCCAAAGGTTTGACGGAAACTGTTTTGGATAACAGAGGAGATCCCCTCCATGCTGAAGCGCTGACAAGGAAGGAAGAAAAGCAAAGAAAAAAAGATTACCAGAGAGAGCCATTTTAAGGAAATACAGTAAATGAGGCAAGAAATGCAGAAGACACTAGAAAAGAAAGATCACTCTTTCATTCTACCAACACCTCAGGACTGGTGATAATTCCTTAAAACCTGGCTGTAAAGTTAAAAGTACTCACCGATCCAAGTGTTTTCTCTTGAAGACCCTGCGACGTCCCAGCTCCACCTTTAAGCTTCTTCTTCTTCTTGAGCGCTTCGCGGTATTCCTTCTGCCGGTTCTGCACGTCGATGAGGGCTGAGATGAAACTGTTCTTCACCTCTTTCTCAAAGTCCAGTTCATCCCTGAGAGCCAGCTGCTGAACCAGCTCCTCTGAAAGCCTCCTGATCTTCATTTCAGTCTCCTCCAGACGCTCATTCAGCTCTGCAATGCTCAGGGCCTTCATCCCTGGACCACCAAAGCATATTCCCGTAAATTACAAATATAATATACTACAAAATAACCCATCATAACACACTGTTCTGATCAGCGGACACTCACTCCCTTCGTAGTCAGGGCAGCTGTTGGGCTGCTGGACGTCCACAGAAAGCATCGACAGGTCCGACTGTGACGGATTATGCTCTGCCTCCATGTCAGAAGAGTCCTGCATCATTTCCTCTATCTCTTCAATAACCTGCATCAGAGAGCCAGCTCTTAAAATAACCCATCGAGCACGAGTTATTAAACATCTGTGGAAAACACAGATGGATTTCAGCCACGTTAAGCCCTGCCTGTACAGGCTTGACCCAGTGTGGCTGCTTCTGGGGTGAACTATGCTGGATTCTGACAGGTCTGTGTAACGTACCTGCTCTGCTGTGAAAAGGGGCTCATCCGTGAGGCAGGAGACAATGATGGAGTGCATGTCTAGCTGATCCCTGAGCTCCTCATCGTCTGACAGCTCCACCGCAACATCTTCCTTTCTCTAACCAGGAACAGAGCAGGAGGAGGGAATTTAATCAAAGCACTAAACCCTGGCACAATGAATATTTGAGATTTGTGAGATGACCAGAGGAGGGATTTGGCAGTGGAGGGAGGGGAGCCGGGTGGTGGGATGAAGGGAAAAATGAGACAGAGGTAGGGTGGGATGGGCTGAAGAGGCGGAATCACTCACGAGTTTCTCCTCCAGGTTGACTGTGGGAACGTGGAGGGAGCGCATTCGAGACCGTTTCCAGTCCACCGGCATCACATGTCCAAAGTTAGCCGTCAAAGTGTTCCAGATTCTGAGGGGACATGAGACTTTCATTACAAACCACATGCTCTTTAAAGGGCTCTCCTGCAGATTTCATTTGCAGTTGCCTGAACATGTTGCCATTGGGGTCTTAGGCTGGATCTAATGACTAAAAACATCATAGCATCTGTGTTACAAACTAAGTATGTCAAGGTTGTAATCAAACAAAATAAACATATGATCTGCAAAAAGAATGAGAGTATTTATAGTTTGAGACCAAAACTTTATCTTCCTGAGGTACATATTAGGATCTGCTTCATCTTTTCTTTGCATTTTTAAAGGCCATTTTCTAATTTTTAATCTTTACCAACAATAGCAACAGTTCTTCTGTTTGCAGCACTTGAGATGATCACAGCATTCCTGGAATTCCCCTTTAGCGATACAAAATTTTTACTAAAGACAAACCTGCGTTTGCAGCAAGGATGTTGGTACTGACTGCGAGCGCCACAGAATACTTTTTTAATGCCGCATCTAAAAACATAACAATCAGATTAAGCAGGTCTGATGCCAAGGATAAAAGTATAATCCCCTACACAGCTTATCAGGTTGAAAATACCGCAGACGATGACGTTTAAAAAGTGCCACTTACACCCACAGCTGCAGCATGATGCCTCCTGATGGAGCACTTAAGTCAAGTTTCATGTTTCCTATTCAGGATTTGTTGAGGATTTTTCCACCTCTGGCCTCCCATTTCTTTTCAACTTAACACTTAAGGCTCAGTTTCACAGACATGGATTAAGTCTAGTGTGAGACTAAAAACGTTTTTCACTTATTTTTTTCTTTCAGTTTGTGAATAGGTAGGGAAACTGGCTGTAAATGTTTTAGGAATGAACAGTGTGAAGAGCGGTGTGTGTGTGTGTGTGTGTGTGGGGGGGTTAAAGCAATCCCCAACTCCTAAGTGTGGTGAAAATGCCCAAGGTGACTTCTTAAACAACCAGCAGTCTACCCTAATATGAATTTATAATTATTACATGCCTGATTAACGACTTTAACCAGCTTTAAATATAATACAGCAGTTATTTTGCAACAAATGTAGCTCTTGCAAAAAGCTGTAGTGTTAAAAATATCACAAAGATGTTGATTTTAGAGATGGGCTAAAAATAAAACGACTGTAAGTATCGGCCAATACCGATCTTTAATATAGGGCACATAAGATTAATCTGAAGTTTACTCACTTTAAATATCTTGACAACAGATGATGTGCCGATGTCATTACTTCCTATTTTAAATGTTCCCAACATGCCTTTCCGTGCTTTTTTAAACTGTATTAGAGCCTCCACATGCACACTGGATGAGAAACACCCAGCCTGCCGTGGACAGGCCGTGGACTCACTCGTCTTTCTCCAGCAGCGTGTCCTCGGCGATCACGGCCACGGGAGCGATGCTCTCCGTCTTGGCGTCAAAATTTTGGAAGCACGTGCTTAACTTCTCATCGAAATCGTTCACCAGATCCTCCATGGACCGGAACCCCGCGTTCTCCCTCAGGGAGAAGCTGCTGTTGTGCAGATCGTCATCATCATCACCGCCAAACAGGAGCGACTGGGGCGCCACTTCGCTCACGGCGGCGGCGGTGACACGGCCTTTCTGCGGCAGCAGCCCTTCCTCTGACACCATGCTCGGATCACCCAGGTTCGGCCAGTCGTCGTCGAAATGTGCTATAGGTGCAGCCATAGCCCGGACCGGCCTAATCGCCCCGGATGGATGATGGATGTGTTGTTGTTGTGGGACTGGCAGGCCTCCGCATCCTCCCTGTCTGCCCGCTCACCGCCCACAGCGAG
Organism: Tylochromis polylepis; assembly: GCA_015107715.1. Lineage (NCBI taxonomy): Eukaryota > Metazoa > Chordata > Actinopteri > Cichliformes > Cichlidae > Tylochromis > Tylochromis polylepis. The sequence goes on from VVHJ01006142.1 coordinate 18,404, forward strand.
CCTGCGCCGGGCCGACTAGCGGCGAGACGCGGAATATAACCAGGTCACGGTGACATGGGGTCTGAACAACAACGTGATTGTTAAAAGCAATAAAAACACATCACGATCATTTATCACTACTGGCCCTATACAATGGCGAGCTTATAACCTTTTTGGTGTGTGTGTGTGTGTGTGTATGCGAGCAACCCTAAAAATAAGATTGTCGTCAGAAAGAAGATGAAGACACAATTCAGTTTTGAAGATTCAAAACACGCAAAAGTGCAGACTGTTCAGGGTCATTGTTGTTAATGTGTATTTACCAAATATTTCCTCTGAATAGCACCAAAAACATTCGCTAATGTAGGCTAGCTAAATTTAGCTTTCTGAGCTTAGAAAGCTAAATTTAGCTAGCCTACTTTTTACTACAGTAAAAGTAAAAAGTAGTCAGAAAAAAACTACTCAAGTAAAGCACAGATACCTGAAAATTGTATTTAAGTACAGTTAAAAGTATTTGTACTTTGTTGCCTCCCACCTCTGTCTTTAAGTCTTGTAACTGTACTTAAGTACAATTTTCAGGTATCTGTACTTGAGTAGTTTTTTTTCTGACTACTTTTTACTTTTACTCCCTCCATTTTAAAACATTTTCTACTCCATACATTTTGAAAAACTTACTCTTCGTTTAAAGCATTTGAGGGGAGTTATTATTTCGTCACCGATATGAGCCTAAACAGAAACACAGGAAAGGCTGGCATGTTCGTTTATTAATCACCAGAGGGTGTCACATAAAAACACACGACTTGGGTCAAAGTCAGGGGTTAAAAGTGGGCCGGTGTTTTTCTTTTTTCTTTCTTTTTTTTTCTTTTTTGCCACAACACCGGAAGGACTGCAGGTGGTACTTCGGCATCTAGCTATCGCTGCGGAAGAGGAACGGGCATAAACGGAGTAATATTTTTTAAGTGTCAGGTAATTTCAAATACAGCGTTTCTATCAGCTCAGCAAACATCAGCAAAAACACAAACTGTTTGTGTGCAGTTTGTCACAGTGTCTTTCTAGCTAAAGGTCCAGCTGCTGTATTTCACGGGGAAAGAAAAGAAGGAGAGCTAACTTCACTCAGAGATGGAGAAAGACAAGAAAGACAGGACAGGAGAGGAAGGAGAGAGGTTAGATTTAAAGGTAAGGACTGCTCAGTGGTGTTTTATAAACTGGAAATTTGAAGCTTACATGGAAGTCCTCATGTTTCAAATCAGATATTGGGTCTGTACACTAGATGTTTTTTAATTGTGAAAGGTGCTACAAAACAAGATGTGGCAGACTAGCTGCTATTTAAAAGCTGCATGAAAATCCTCTGCAGGTTAGTGCAGGATAAACAGGTTAGTTTGCTCTACTGTGATGGATTTAAAGGAAAGAACAGTGTGCGACTGGTGCACAGTCGCCGTGGTTTCACGGTCAGAGTTAGGTTATATCAAGTGTAACAGAGAGTCACATTAATTTTAGCTGATGATGCAGTGATCGATTGACTGAATTCCACCTTCATACCAACTTTATACCGTCTAGAAAAAAGACAGCATGAACAGTGCACTGTCAGTGTAGAGGATGGAAATCAATCAGGACAACTCATGAAACATCTGCTGACATCTGGTTGAATTCAGTTGTGTAAATCCACAAAGAGCAGCAGGTCAGCTGATCACAGCCTGTACACTAAGAAAACCTATACACAAGTGTGCTAGTGTATGCTAGCTGTCAGCCATGGAGCTGGTGTACTGGTCAAACTGGGCTTCATTGTTTGTTTGTTTGTTTTTTAAATTAAATTTTTTTATTAATATTTTTTGCTGCAGCTCTCCAGAGAGCAAGTCAGATGGATGCTGACTGTCTTATGTCCAGCAGCAGCTGATATTCAGTTAGAATATTGTTATATAGCGATTATAAATCGTCCTTTCATTGGGCTGTAAATTCTCTGTTTCACTGTTACGTTTACCTTTTAGTGACAGCACAAAGACTGAGAGACCTGGGTGACGACAGGTAAGAGCGGACATGGAGTCAAAGTCAGCAACATTATAAAGCCAAGCTAACTTCTGTTTTGCCCACATGCACTGAAGTGGATTTCACATTCTAAGTAGAGCATATTAACTGACATAAATGGTGGCATTTAACAGGATTCTTATCACTCTAAACATGTCCTGAACAGGATGGCTGCTGTCACATGGCAGTGACAGACTACGACTCTACCCTTGGACTTAGAAACCTGATATCCTGTTTAGATTCTGCACAATAACACAAGGACTATGAATTAAAAAACTGTCATATAAAAGCAACTCTATTATGAGTTTGCATTTAGTCCAGATGTATGGAGCGCCAGTGTGACGTTTTTAATTGCTTAATGTAACATGGACAGCATTAATGTGGTTAAGAAACTGAAACAATGCTGTAAATCAGTGGTTCTCAAACTTTTCACAATGAGTACCACCTCATAAAATATATGGCTCTTAAAGTACCACCCTTATGGCCGACATTAAAGTACAGTAGTATAGGCCTATTTAACACCATATACAGTTTACACGAGACCATTTTATTTCTTATATGAATGTTATTTATTTTAACTTTCATAAACAGGATGTGAAAAGTGATAATAATAACAACTGTACTGCATTAAAAATTCACAGCAGGTGGGTTATCCGGTCTTTAAGTGATGACGTATGAACCCTGCTTCCGGGTCCAAACTACTCTGCGTTTATTAAGGCTGTTGTGTTTTTAACATGTTTTAATGCTTTGTATCTTGTTCTGTTTAATCTGAACAAGCCCCTAAAAACAGTCAGTGATCACTGTCGGCCTCTCTCGGTTTTTATTACCACTGTTCATTTTAAAGCTCAGTGTTTCAAACCTTACGATATAACTACAGCCCAGCCCATGCAGCAGTATATTAATGA
>VVHJ01006144.1:4066-14428 GCA_015107715.1 Tylochromis polylepis
TTAGCCAGTTTAACACTAAATTCAATTGCATGCATGGGTGGTGTCGAGTGGGTTTAAGAAGAACACTGTTGAGGTGTACTCATTATCATGTTAGCTAATGATTTAATTAATGAGCTCATTCTGCTTTGAATTCAGAGATGACAACAATAGTGACTGTAACATAATAAAAGTGTTCCCACTCATCCACGGTGGTGTCTGCTTGATTTATTTATTTTTATTTTTTGTTTAGCTTCATAGTTGCCTCATCCTTTACGTTAGAGTGAATTTTATTTTCTGGGCTTGTGATGTGGATTTTGAAAACGCAACATCAACAATATTTCCTTTCAGAAACAATCTGTCTACAGAGATCGTTGAAGTCTTAGCTGCAGATTTCTCCAAATTAGAGCCAAATCTATCAGCAGAAGGAGTTAGCAGTAAAATGCATTGATCTGCCTGTGTCTGATGCAACCCATGCACAACAGCCATGCAGGGCAACAAGTCTGCTATGTCTTAAAGCTATCACCCAAAACAAAGCAGTCCAGTGTGGCAACACAACAAGAGATGCTGCATTTCAGCAGGAATTTTCTGCTGGGCTGTTGGACTTATTTGGGTGAAATGGTCTCTTATGAAATTCCCAGGCTTGTCAAAGTCTCCGCCTGCTGACACATGTTAAAGGTCTATAAAGGTGTTTTTCTTTTTTTTTTCCTTCTGTGTTGTTGTCTCTCTCAGGTCACTACAGACAGCTGGCTCATTACTTCTGTCTCCTCTGCTTTCTACTGACCATCATCATTCTGCTCCAGACTCTCTGCTGTGAGTACCTCTTTGCATCTTTAAAGCTCACTGACCAATGGGAACAGGCTACTGTAAAAAGGAGGAGGAGATAATGTGTCCTTAAGCTGTTATTTTGAATATTTTGAAATAATTTACGCTCAAATCTCAAGATGAAAAGGATTTTTTTTTCCAAGATCAAAAAATTTTTATGAAAAGCCAAAAGCTGACATATCTCCTTCTGTCTCTTATTTCTACACTGCACTAGCATTGAACCGCTTTAGTCTGTTGAGCCTACAGCTCAGTGGTGATTGAGATACCGCCTATCCTGGCTGGCCAAATGCTGTACTCAAAGGTTTAAAGAAAATAAAAACAGAAAGAGTGGATTTCATTAGTGAAGTAACACACATTAGGTTGGATAAGAACGCAGAGCCTTGCGTAATAGATCCTGGCTAATAGTGGAGCTCAGAATAACATGTGATTTTTAAAGTTCTCCAAGCGTATGTCAACAGCATAGCGAAATTCAGCTGTGTTGTTATGTAAAGCCGACCTGCTTTCACACTGGTTGCCCAGGTGTTTCCTTTTGCATCGATTGTGCTCACATAAAGGAGTTGTGCGTAACTAGCCTCCTTTCGTTCGCTCTTTTGCAGAGGTGTTCTGGCTACGGCAGACCTAAACGAAAAGAAAGGCGCGTACGTTACTCACAGCAGTGTGAAAAGCTTTGAACCGCCGGTTGGCTTGAACATGAGCACAGGACAAGAAAGTAACTGCAGCTGTTCAGAGAAAATGCAGTGAAGAGAAACCTCAAAACAACAGCCACCACTCAAGAGATCGCAGGTGTGAAAATGTCACAGACAGCAGAGTTATAGAGGCTGGACTGTAAGTAGACCTCTTAGCGGTGATGGACTGGTATTTGCTTAAAAAAACAAACAGAAACTTTACTAAATAGATTTTTTTTTTTTTTAAATATTTTTGCTTTTGCTAAATCTTTGAAGGAGAGGTCAGAGGTCAATTGTGGCATGATATTTTAAATCGTCTAAACTTTTTGAGTTTTTACAGACGGAATGATACTAAATATCAAAAACACCCCACGTTTGAGGCTTTATCATCAAATGTTACAAATGCAGTCTCTAATTTTATGTCATTGTCGCATTTTTGCCAACTTTAAATGTCTAAAGGGACAAAAATAAATAAACAAATGTTCTTCTACTGCTAACCTGCCTTTGGAGAGCACTGCATTAGTACACAGCGTACACATGGAGGTGCCGGTAATGATGCAGGGAAATTTTTACAATGATCCTGGTCTTTCAAGGAAAAACAGGACAGGTCTTCCGTCAGTTTGTCAAGAAATGAATCCGTCGGTCTGTGCGTCTTATTTTAGGATGATTTTTTTTTTTTTTTTACGTGATGACTTGCAGAGAGGATTAACTCTGTTCCTTTTTGAATCGTCCTTTTTTTCACCTCTGTCAGTCTGCTTTGCTTTCTGTCTGACACTGCCTTATTATCCTGTATCCATGGTAACGGGTGACGGGACGTTGTGTGTGTAATTTTCTGACACTGTGCTGCGTGTGTGTGCGTGTGCGTGTGTGTGTGTGTGTGTGTGTTTGATGCCACAGTAGTTCAGATCGCACTGGTGTCTCAGTCCCAGTCAGCCCTGCAGGAAAACAAACTGAGGGGTTCGAGAATCAGGCTGGAGAGGCTCAACCAGTCATATCAGCTCCTGTTCTCCCAGTACCCTGCTCTAAACCAGTACTGCCCGATCAGCAACGCTACCACTGGTGGTGAGTCTGGGTGCTTTGAGGCACTTACGTTAGAGCATTAGTGAGAGGAGACAATCATTTTCAAAATCCTTTATAAGAGCTGTGTTTGGTTTTTTTTTTGTTTGTTTGTTTTTTAATTATTCAGAGTTACAAGTGATAGGAGAAAATCCAGGAAAAAAAATGTACACCCACAAAATCACAGCTTTTTGAAGATGTTCCTGTGACCGTTCCTAGTACACACTGTGTCTGTTTTCAGGCATTTCTATGGCCAGACTGTTCAGAACTGGTGGATCGGTGGATAACTGGGTGGATTTGGTGGGGTGGTTTTAGTGTAAAGGTTGTCTTTGGGTGAAGGTTTACCTGAGGCTTGGCTCTAATAATAAGGCTATAACGGATTAGTTTAGAAGCTAATGAATCCGTTATATAAGGTCAAGTATTTAACTATGGATGAGTTTGTGAAAGAGAAACCGTAAATGTCTTTTATACCACAAACTCTTTAACAGCCAAACGGGTACCAGAAGAAATCACTTTCAGTTTGGTCATTTTCTTTTTTCTTTTTTTTTTTTTTACCACATAACAGAGGTGTGGACTCGAGTCACATGACTTGGACTCGAGTCATTAATTTTATGACTTTAGACTTGACTTGAAAAATTGTTCCAAGACTTGTGACTTGACTTGGACTTGAACCTGGTTACTTGAAAAGACTTGATATTTTACCCCAAATCTAAAATTTAACACACATAGTATCCCTTCTTACCTGTGTGTGCGTGTGTGTGCGTGTGTGTGCGCGTGTGTGTGTGTGTGTGTGTGTGTGGCAGCACAGCCAATCAAATTAACCAGATTTTTAAAAACAAACAAAACCGCTCAAGCCAAAAAATTTTCATTGAATGTTTATTCTGTGAATTTATAGTTTAGAGAAAGACTATTCTTGCAGCTAAGTTTAATTGAGCTGTATATTATAGAGGTGCAAGTTCAAAATGTGTGTTTATTTTGTAAGTTCACTTGTTTCATCAGGTGTTGAGATAAACGCAGATTTAGAAAAGAGCACATGATCTATTATTTACATTTAACATATAATTGCAACTTTTTTCTTCTTTTTTTTTTTAAAGACTTGAAATTCAAAGTTTTGGACTTGGGACTTGACTCTGACTTGAGCACAAAGACTTGAGACTTGCAAAACAATGACTTGGTCCCACCTCTGCCACATAATGTCCCAGTCACGCTGGAAAGCTGCCGAACAAACGGCAGACTAAATCCAGACACCTGTTTACAAAAAAAAAAAATTTGACAAAGAAGCTCCGATTTTCACTGTGATCTGAAAAACACAAACGACTCGAGCGTCATTGTGCATTTCAGATCCAAATAACAGATCCGCTTTGAGCTTTTGTATATTTAACTCAAAGTTCAACCACTGTCACAAGAGTGGGCATAAAGTTTTCGTCACATACGACCAGTTTCCAGTATGTTAGATATACTGATTTATGAGTAATATTAGTCTGTTTATTTTCGGTCTGTAATCGGTGATATAAACAAAGTAGAAAACATACTTATACCACTTAATATGACACAACATGAAACTGGCTAAACTGTTAAAGGTGTTTCAGAATGAAACCTGACATTAACACCTTCAGACTGTTTGGCTGTAGTACATTTTAAAGGGTTGTAGCTAATACAGAATACACATTTAAGTCTTGATTAAGGAGCATTGTATTTTTATTTAATCATTTACAGATTCAAAATGCAGTTTATTGGAAAAAAAACATGATTTCAATGCTGTTGTAGGGTTATTTCATACTGAGAACAGTAATACTGTACTGGGATGTACAGTACAGCAACGGGATGTTTTCACTGCTAGAAAATTTCAAATCACTGCTGAAAGTTGACCCTGGTTTGACATTTAAGGGGTTTTTTTTAAGCTTAAAGTAGATTGAAACAAACTTTGAGGGTCAGTAATCTCAGCCACATTTTTTACCTATTCTTTTTTATTATTATTATTATTATTATTCCCTCAGAAAGAGAGTGCAGCCTATGCTTACCTGGCTGGATGCCTCAGGGACAGAAATGTTTCCTCTTCAGCCAGGACAGAGCTGACTGGATCAGCAGTCAGTACCACTGCATGGCACTGGGGGGCGTTATGGCTATAATAAGGACAGAGGAGGAGCAGGTGAACGCACACACACTACTCTGTCCTGTCATTTCCAGTTTATATTTATTCATTAAGCACATAATAAATGTTAAATTAGCTTTGCTGGAACCCTTCTCCTCTCACAAATCCTCTTTCCTGCATTAATGATGTATTCAGCCTCGGTCCAGTTGCAAATATTTGAGACGCTCTTCCTTATATGTCCTACCTTTTGGACACCCTATTTGACATACAGATTCATACCACCAGGAAGAGAAGTTAAGAATAGATTTAAGACCTCTATGAAACATGGAGACGTGTGCAGGAGCGGCCAGGGCTTGAAGTCAAGTGAGGTTTTGTGTTTCGCTCTTCTACTGTACATGTGGCACAGTTTGTCTTGATTGATCAACAGTAAAGGGGATGAACTAATTCTAAAGCAGAGGGAGAGAAAATAAAGCTTTTTCTCTGTAAAATGGTAACGTTTGACATGTTTCTCAGGAGTTTCTGTGGGAGAAGGCCCAGAGTCTGAGTCAGGGGGACTCATACTGGCTAGGCCTGAGGAGCAGCGGCGCTGACAGGGGCTGGCAGTGGAGCGATGGCTCGCTGCTGGAGACGGGACCACAGTGAGTATGATGACAGGCGTGAGGAAGAGGAGGAGGAGGAGGTGGTGCAGGACAAACGGGGCTCATAAGGCGAAGAGCGAGCATGCGCTGATCTCCCTTCCTTAAGTTTGTCTCAGGCTGATGACATTTTGCCAGATCAGCTGTGAGGACACAAAACTATGAAAAGACTCGATATTAAAAATGCATGTGTCCCTGCCCACAGTCGAGCATTCCTCATGGTCTAAATATAAAAATACATTCACATTAATTACGCTGAGCCACTTTAATGTCATCTGTCGTTTTCTGTGCTTGTTTTGAGCTATATTTAGAAAGCCTTCTGCTTTATTGTAGCCCCGTTTTTACGCAGTGTTATTCTATTTGATTTAGCTTTTCACATGCTGAGCTCCTTTATTTGACCTTTTCATTTTTAATCAGGCTTGTTTCATTTGTGCAGTTTTCACCATTTCATTCTGCCACATTGCATTTGATTGTATTGAGCTACCTGTTGACTCCCATTGAAGAACTTTATCCAGTAATTTGTCGATTACTTTCCAAAAGCAGTTGAAATATTAATAGTAATCATAAGAACAGTATAGTTGTAGAATAACAATATTAATAATACTACTAATAATAACAAAATCATCAAAGCAGAACATGATTTAATGCAAATGCTAAAATTATGGAGCAGATAATAAATTGGAATATGAGTTTTATCTTAATTTTAAAGATGACAACACAATAAAATACATATTTAGTAGTTAATTATAAGAAGCATAAGATTTAAGGAGCAGTAAAACATTCATCAGAATAATATATTATCAGGTTTTTTCCCTTACTGTTTGTATATACTATTTAAACTGATCAGCCACAATATTAAAACTACCTGATGAATATTATTGCGATATCTTTGTGTTGTGGTTCCCCACACCGAGACATGAGCTAAGATCCTCTAAGGCTTTGTCTGTGGCACATACCGAGCGTGCCCAATCAGATCTCTGGCATTTGAAGGTCTGACACTGTGGATTTACTGTGAGGGGATTAAAACACGGTGGCAGTTTTATTATGAACGTTATCATATGGCAGAGCACCGGTTGCCACGGTAACGGAATAAAGCGCGTGTTGCAGGTTTTGGGGACGCGAGCCGGACGACGCGGGCGAGAGCAGGGTGGACCTGTGTGGTCGACTCACCCCGAGAGACGTGCACAGCAGGAGCTGGTTCACTTTCAGATGCTCCAACAAGCTGAGGAGGATCTGTGAGAGGAGGCAAGCTTCTCTGACCTGACACCAAAACATCTTTTATAACAATTAAACATTTTACTCAAGAAAATCCCTCATGTTTTTTTTTCTGTGCTTTCCTTGTTTTTTCACCTACATTTTTTTTTTTTATATCCACTATCAATCCACAATTATTTATTTATTTGGTCCATTTGGGTCAAATTCAAATAAAACCTGATGAGCATCTCCTCATTCTCTGTTCACTCTGAGCAACACATTTATAATAGAGCCATAAGATGACCAAAAGAGCCATTCAGGACTCTACAAAAATCCTGTTTCCTGCATACAAGTATGACCCATCTATGTGGTCTTTAAACTTTACAGGTTGTTGCGCGGGAGGCTAAAGTTTATCCTGGTAATTTTATAGCTTATTATTATTGTTCACTGCTAGTTTGGAGCTTCAGGAGTTTTCTGTCTTGGTCCATCAATTTGATCTTTAAATTTTGTAGCAATGCGAATTTTAATATATTCATAATTTCTTCATGAAAGTGAGTGAAACTGAAAGGAGCAGAAGTAGTGAATGTGGGTGAGTTGGTGAGCTGGGGGGTGGAGGTGAGTGTCAGGGGCCATTTGTGACAGGAAAAACAACAGGGAGTGTTAAAGGGAAGGTTTACAAGGTGATAGTGAGACATGGTGTATGGAGATGGGAGAGCTGATGCTCAGATTTATACTGGGAGTGACCAGCATGGATTAGAAATGAATACATCAGAGGTCAAGCGGTTTGGACAGAGTTACTGAGGCAAGGTTGAGATGGTCTAGATTTGATCTATATCTACATATTAAGACACTTTCCAAGCAATTAAATGCAAAATCAAAGTATGCTTAAAAGGACAGTTAGAAAAGACCATAGAATTAAAAAGTCAACAATACAGAATCAAGCCGAATATAAATAACATTATTATTTAAGCATGGCGGTTTTCTGTTAGGTCTTTATGTTAAAACAAATCTGTGCTTGTACCTCCTCTGTATGTCCAGCAAGCGGCAGTGTTGCCTTTCCAAACATTGGTGGAGGCGCCATGTTTTTTTTCTTTGGTCGTTTTTTTCCCAGCGTGCTTTGTGAGCGCAGTGTCTTTCAGAGCTAGAGGACGCTGAGAGCGCGGATTATAACGGAGTTGATTTGTCGACGGTAAGCGTTTTCTTAAGGTTTCTACGTGAATAAGGAGTCGATGATGATTTATTTTAAGTGTGTGAGCAGTTTAGAGCATCTGTGAGTTGTTTTTGTGCTTTTTTCCCCCTTTTTGTTCTCTGGGGAAAATGTTAAAAAAATGTGTGAGCTGTGTGTCATTAGCAAACGGCTGAGCAGGATTAATATTAACTTTCTATTTTTATCGATAATTTAGTCAATAAACGGGGTTCGTCAGACTCTAGTTTTATTTTTCAGTAACTGAAGAATAAAACTAAATATTAAATTAGAAGGTTAGTTTTGCTTATGCCGAATTCCAGTTGAACAAACTGTATTTTTGGTCTTTTCTCTGATATTATTTAATACATACATGTCGGTGTATTCATGTGGCATAAATGCTTGCTAAGCAGTTTGCACTTAAAGAGATCCCATTTAAGTAGCTCTCACTGACTATTAATAGGATACTTTGTGGATATAAATGCTTTCGTGTAGTCTGCGCGTGCAGCATGATCTCATTTGAGGGTTGCTCACGTGCTGTTGATCCTGTGCAGACCCCCAGCAGCTGAAAAATGTCAGACGCTGTCCAGGAGAAGATCAAGAACTACAGGACGGCTCCGTTTGATGCCCGCTTCCCCAACACCAACCAGACCCGCAACTGTTTCCAGAACTACCTGGGTAAATGAGACGTCTGCTGCACACAGTGTCGACGCAGAGTGATGTCAGCCTTTGTCATAATTCAGTGTTTTCTTCCATCAGACCAACGCAGGTCCAGTTCCTTGTTTCCTCTTAGGCTGAGTACAACCTGAACTTTAAACTTTCAGACAGGTAAAAATTGCTACAGGTTCTTTGCGCCTTTGCTCTTCAGCTTTGTCACTGCAGACTGTCATAATGTTTGGCTTCTGTGTGTTTACACTCATAAGCGTGTGAAGAACAGGAGACCTGCGAGTCCGCTGAGCGTCGCGAGTCTCTGGGGGCTTCGGCTGACATTCTCACTTATTTGCTTTCCTTTTTTCCCCCCTCTTTTTGATTCCATTGTCTATTCACACAAACGCTGCTTTTGGCATGCCTTTGGCACGTTTGCCGAGTATTTCCAATACTTGGCTGCAGAATTTGTTTCCATTTGAGACTTGTTGAGGGTTTAAACTGCAGCTGTTCTCACTTCCAATCTTCTGGTCAATTTTATTTCTGTGTTTCTTAATTTATAAAGAAATGTGAGACGAGGAGATTTGACGATGGACGCAACCCATGGCCGATGTCTGAATTTCAATATTAAAGTCAAAGTTGCTTTGCTGCTAGTTTCTATTTCACATGGAAACTCAACGAATGAAACGCATCTCCTTCTATGCCAGAGGTCAGTATGATGTTGGATCTGCTGCAGACTAACTGCACTCTCTCTGATTCTCTCTCTCTAATCGCTGCTGTGTTTCAGCTTCACGTTAGGCGTATTGATCCGCCGTCATATGTCTGCAGATGTAATGAATACTTTGATTAATGCTGCTTCTCTGCTGATTTTTCAGAGTAAAAGTTTGCATCAATCTTTGTGGAAGTGCAGTAAAAAATAAATGCCACTCAGACACAGAGACTCAGTTTAAATCTGAAGTGACTGTAACCCTAAATCATTTTGGTAATCTGAAAAACTGTTACTTAGTTAGTAACGTTACAGAACCATTACTTGAATTGACCAATAACAATTTTGTGACGTATTACGTAGTTTTGCACTTCAGGCTAAAAAAGCTGCACATGGGGGAAGTTTGCCTTCAGAGATTCCTGCCAGAAGAGCCTTTATTCCATGCCAACAACAGTGAAACACAACTATGATCTTTTCTCAGACGTCACTTAGCAAATGTCACTTAGCCTAATTAAACTCCCATTTATAGCAGGTTTTTGAATTGTAAATAAGAGGCCCACTAAGTCTAATGATTTGCTTTCTCTCGTGATTCTTTTGAGGGAAGGTCCTGCGTTTTATTCGAGCAGCAGCCGCCACGTGTGGCTTCAAAAGCGAGTCAGTTTCCCCCAGACTCCCGAGTTAAAATCAGACATTCTGAAGATTTGGCATTACTGTTTTGGCCACAGCCGGTTTGGTTTCTTTGAAGCCAGAAGTTACCTTACATGGATGATGGGGTGCAACGCAATCGGTTGTGTTAGCAAGCTGCATTCATAAACTGTATGGGTGCAGCACACTGATATCCAATCCAATCCAACTTTATTAATAGAGCACTTTAAAAACAACACAGTTGACCAAAGTGCTTTCCAATAAGAAACGATGGTAAAAGTTAAAACCACACATTAAACAGACAGGGAAAATTAAATAACAATAAAATAAATAAATAGATGAAAAATAAATCAGTAAATATTAAACATGAATAAAATAAACAGTAAAAATATACAATAAATGAAATTAACAAAGTAAACAGGATTTAAAATGACCTAAAACTGACTACAAGCTAGCTCTGGTGCTACTCCTGAAATGCCTTGGGGGGGGAAAAAGGTGTGATTTTAAAAATGTCAAGTGTTGGGGCCTGCCTAATATGGAGGGGCAACTTATTCCATAATTTGGGGGCCACAACAGCGAAAGCTCGGTCCCCCCGGTGTGTCAGTCTCGACATGGAGACAGCAAGGAGTGACTGGTCAGTTGATCGTGGAGTGTACAGTCGTGGCCAAAAGTTTTGAGAATGACACAAATATTAGTTTTCACAAAGTTTGCTGCAAAACTGCTTTTAGATCTTTGTGTCA
>VVHJ01006147.1:3311-23618 GCA_015107715.1 Tylochromis polylepis
GTCTTTGAGGTAAAAAAAAAAAAAAAAAAAAAAAAATCCCAGAAGAGCTCACATTACCCAAATTTCAGCCCAACAGCCAATAATTCAGCAAACTCCACTTGTTTAAATATTTTTATATACACTTCCAACCGCCTTGCTAGTACTGGATTTGACCATCTTTGGCCTTCAGAACTGCCCTAGTTCTTTGTGGCATGGATTAAACAAGGTGCTGCTAACCTTTGGCCCATAATAACATGATTGCTGCAGATTTCCATGATGTCAATCTTCTGTTCCACCACATCCTAAAGGTCTTCTACTGGATTGAGATCTGGTGACTGTGGAGGCCATTTGAATACAGTGAGCTCAGGAAACTAGTTGACATGCTAAGCAACAGTACTCAGTTAGCCTGTGGTGTTTTAACTATGTTCAGTTGGTACTAAGGAGCCCAAAGTGTGCCAAAAAAAAAAATATCCCCCACACCATTACACCACATACACAAGACTGAACAGCTGACACGAGGTAGGATGGCTCCATGCTCTGATGTTGTTTACATCAAATTCTGACCGCATTATCCAAATGTCACTACTCCAGCAGAAATCGGGACTCATCAGACCAAACAAGATTTTTCCAGTTTTCTACTGTGCAATTTTGATGAGGCCATGCAAACTGTAGCCTTGGTTTCCTTTTCTTAGCTGAGGCGGTGCGGTCTTCTGCTGCTGTAACCCGTCTGCTTAATGGTTCAACACTTGCATTCAAAGATGCTTTTCTACATACCTTGGATGTAAAAAGGGTTACTGTTACTGTAGCTCAACAGTCTGGTCATTCTCCTCTGACCGCTGACATCAACAAGGGACTTTCACCCAGAAAACTGCCACTCGCTAGATATTTTCTCTTTTTTTTTTTACTCTGTAAAGATTAGAGATGGTTGTGCAGGAAAATCCAGTCAATCAGGAGTTTCTGAAATACTCAGACCAGCCCATCTGGCACCAAAAACAATGCCACGTTCAGAGTCACTGAGATCACCTTTCTTCCCCATTCTGTTGCTCAGTTTGAACTTCAGTTCAAACAGTTGTCTCGACCATGTCCGCATGCCTAAGTGACTGAGTTGCTGACGTGACTGGCTAATTAGATATTTGTGTTAATGAGCAGTTGAACAGGTGTAGCTAACAAAGGGGCAGGTAAGGAAACCTGTGGCATTGAAAATGCAACCATAAAACATAATAATTCTTGAACTGATGATTTATTTATTAAACATTAAACTGCCCTGACAGCACGAGGGAATCTGCAGAGAGGCAGTTACATTCCTAACATGACGCCATGCGTGCATGCACTTTGACACAACAGTTTTGTAGTGTGATGTTCACATTTGAAATTTATGAATTCAAAGGATGGCATCTTTGAATGCGTCCATTTATAATTTTAACCATTAACGGACCACTGGTAAGTAGTAAAAAGTCTTCACACACACACACACACACACACACACACAAATATATATATACGTATGTAATAAAATATACAAAACTGCAGCTCTATATCTTAAAGTGAACTGAACTGACTGGTGATTTAGTGAAACATGCAGTAGTTTATGTTTTCAGTTAGTCCGAAGTAGCAGAAAACTGTACAAAGGTTGCAAAGGATCACCAATGGCCTGTGAGCTAACAACTTAATGCAAACACACCAAGTGACTCCACACCACTGTCTGCTCAGCTGGGCAGTCTGCTGTATGTGCCGCAGACAGTGCTGAGAGCACTGTGAACAAAAGAGATGAAAAACTCCCCCCAAAAAAGCGCATGTTTTCAGAACTGTAGAAGAAGGTACAGCATGCAGTTTAAGGAAACCCATCAACCTGCCAGCATTGAAGCTGCTCTGATTGGAGGAATGGCTTAAACTGAAATTCCTCCGAGCCAACAAGCAGAAGCGACTGACAGCAACACAAGAGGGGTTCTCATTTTGTTAATGTGATGATGTGAAGGAGCTCACAAACCTTCAAGCACCACTGTGGTATCACTGTCACCCTGGAGCTGTAATTTGAAATCAAGGGAAAACACAATCCAGTGAACTCATATAATCACAACTATAACCACATCATGATGTTCTACAATGCAAACCAGCCCCTCACTGTCACTCCCATTCTCCATGTTCTTATCTCTCTTGCCCACCTCAGTATGTAAACTGTAGATAAGTTTGTCTCAGCAGAAGAACACACATGTGGAGACTTGTCTTCATCAGTTCGGAGCTGTTTGACTAAATGTGCACAGTGTTATATCCTCGCTTTTACACTGGTGCTTCCTCCGAAGCTTGGAGTGCAAATTGTCAAAATTTCTCACATTTTTAGTCTTCCCTGTCATCTTTTATGCATTTTTGCAAAAAAAGATTTTGCAAAGATATAGAACAAAAGTTAAGGTTATGTTTTTTTTCCGTATAAAACCTTTCTCTGTCTACAACTCCTGCTCCTTGTGTCTCTGCAGGGCCATGTCAGCAAACTCATACATACAGAAGTTGATGACTGGTGAAATATGATGACAGGTTTAGTTGATATGAATCAGTGAGAACGAAAACAACGTTCTCCTTTTTCTTTTGGTTTGCCCTTTAGTTAGACAAACCTCGTCATTTTACACAGTGAACAAGTTACAGAGCGAGACTGTGTGCTAAAATGCACCCCTTCTCCTGTGTGGTCCTCCTCATAGCTGCTGACTTCATAACTAATATATCGCAGACGTTTAGCTTAATACCCAGATGTTGGTAGGAGAAAGGCATCTGGGCCTGCGTTAGCTTTTAATTGGCTAGGGTCCCTGAGCTGATGTTTGGGGTTTAGCATGTGACTCAAGGAAACAGACACACACACACACACACACACACACACACACACACACACACACACATGCAAAAAAAGGAGAAAAAAAACGGTCACACACTCATATTCATACACACACTTTCCCTGAATACAAATGAAAGGCATGGCCGGGTTGTGAGAGGGCGGCAGTCTCGTATGCTGTCAGGAAGAGTCGAGTCATGAATGTCCAGAGTCTACAAACTGAACGAACGCAGACAACACACAACCACGTACACAAATACACCCAGTTGCATCTTTAAGGTCATGGGACTGTCTGACACCATGCTGCTGACAGCTGTGACAAGCAGCAGCCATGATATCTGCTGAGTAGATGACAGCATGACATAAAAAGATGCACATAAGAGAAAGACACACACACACACACACACACACACAGAGCCTTGAGCACCCACCAGGGCTGTAATTAGCTGGCATTAGCATAACTAAAAGGCAACAAATCAGCTAATCAGATGGCTGTAAATTGGAGGGGTGAGAAGCTTAACACACCCACACACTCATGCACACACATATGAAAACATTTAAACACATAATGGAAAATACACCGATTCCAGTCTCACTTCAGTTTTGCCCTCAAATAAACACGCTCACAAACTTGTCAGATCATAAACATGTGAGGAATTTCAGTGAGCTGAACTGCAGCTCATTTAGATTGATTGTGAAATTGATCCTTAAATTGAGAACACATTTTACACGATTTTTTCCCCCCATTTTTCAGTTGTGGTAGACCCCACACATACGCAACGTTTTCTCAATTTTGCTTACAATTTTTAGCTTTGTGCTTAATGCTAGACACAGACAAGTCCTCGAGAATAGCACACACACCAAAAGTGACATCGCAGCTGCTAACACAAGCGCAGCTTTGCTGTCATTTAAGCCAGTGAACCTCAGATTCTGTAACTGGACTGAAAGCGCGAGTGTACGATCTTGTTGGTTTTTACCGCCATTATAATTATACAGAGGTAGATGATGCAACAGCCTGAAAAGATGAGACTTTCTGGAGAAAATGTATTCATCTCCTACAGCAAGAGGTCTTTTCCACCTCAGAGGTTGAACCCGTACCTGTATGCATGGTCCTGTGTTCAATTCTGATGGCTAAATTTCATTTTGTAACCCTTCAGAAATTAGTGCTAAATCAGTTTGCAGGCACTTGAACCACTGATTGGTGGTAGCTGCTAATTCTGCACGTCTGTATAAAGCATTTTGTATGAGAGGAGGGGACAAAGAACCGGTCAGACATGTCACATTTCTAAAATTTTGTGCCTCACTGCGACAGATTCTGAGCTGATCAGCTTTTGCTGATATGAAAGCATATGTCAAAAACCTGTGCTAACCACGTGACATTAACTTGTCTGGCATTTTGTACGTTTCACAGCCATAGCGAAAATGTAGGATCAAGTGAAAAAGGCCCTAGTCAGACGGGCTTACAGACTGGTCAGACCATCTGGCAACCACCCGTCATGAAGGACAAACCATGTATTCCCTGACCAGCTGGCAAAAACCTTCATGTGACGGCTTGTGACAGGTCCAGTCATCGTTTGCATAGAGGTGATGGGCTTTTCCTCCAAAGTAAATGCTGTGCCTCGGCGCTTCAGCAAACATGTATCCAAAGGTGCAACTTTTACTTTGAAGGCAAACCTTCTCCTTTCTCAGTTTGCATCTTTTTCAAGTTTTACTACCAGTTGGCTAGTGTTTAGCAAGTATTCGTTGACAAACATGAAAAACTACAGGCAACCATAGCGATCTCCTACCAACCAAAGCAACCAGTGGGAGCTTTTTGGTTCAGCACCTTCTTTTAAACCGATTTCACCCAGCGACAACAAAGGACCACTGCCAGACAGTGTGGGAAGATGCATTTTTCCTGTAGCAGCCAGTAGTTGTATCACTTCCAATATGGTGGACAATTTTTGAGCAATAATGTCACATGAAAAACCTCAGTGCATGTAAATAATGAACACAGTGTAAAAGGATGAACCCGAGGCTGACACCTTTCCGCCACTGCTTCTCCGATCGTTCTTCATTCACATACACTACATGGATAATCTTTGAATTCAGGTGTTTTCAGTCCCATTGGCACAGGTGTATAAAATCAAGCACCAGTCCATGCAGTCGTCCTTTATAAACATTTGTGGTCATTCTAAAGATCTCACTGATTTTGGGTGTGGTACTAACAGGATGCTGTTGTTACAACAAGTCAGTTTGAGAGATTTCTTCTCTCCAGCTAAGTGGTATTGTTGCAAATTGGAAGCGTTTAGCAGCCACAGTAACTCAGGTTTCCAAATCTCCTCTGCCATTAACATCAGCACAGAAACTGTGCACTGGAAGCTTCATGGCAGCTCCTGTAAGTTTAATGTGTAGGTGGCCCAGGACTTTTGTCCATATAGTGCATGCTGTATAAAGGTGAAACAGAAAAACTGTGCTTTCTTGTTATCTGCACAGACATACGGAGAACGATGCTTTCTAAAAGGCAAAATCAGCAGTGAATGATAGTTTGCTAAGTTATGTAGGCACTAATGATATCTGCAGTTTGTTGATATAACTGCACTCAAAATTGGAACCACTGACATCAGTGAATATTGGAGAGGATACCACAAGAAATGTCTCAGTAATTGGCGGATGTAGCCTACAGAGTCTAACCACCATAATTTTCGTCCCATGGAAATTACCAAATTTTGCTACTAAAGCTAGAAAGCAGTTTGTTTCTTAAAATCGCAAAATATGGGCCAGTTCTCAAATATAACAATGGCACAAATGGATCTAAGATGGCAAGAGCAGCAGCACAAATAGGTAAAAAAAAAAGGAAAAAAAGAAGGAAATGGGTGGAAAAGAAGGAAAAGATGGCTTCTGATTTGGAGCCACAAGCAGTTTAAACTGTTAAGCACTTGAATCCACAGATGCAGATGCAGGGGAACTGAGATTCAGCAAGGATTTGCCCTGAGACACTTTCCACGCAAAAGAGACCGACAACAGGTTGGAAAGCTTTCCACAGACCTCTAGACCGAGCTAATTCTTTCTATATTGAAAGAATTAGTAACTAGACTTCAGAACACAAGACAACAATGACTATTCCCCCCATTTTTTCCTATATACATGATGCTTGAGGGATCCAGTGTGTTTCTCCAACTAACTACTAACACTGGTTGCTTTTTTGGTTGCCCCAAAAAAGGAAAAAACACTTCATTTTTCTGATTTTCCAGCTTGTCAGCCTTCACCTTATGAGCCTTACAGAACATAGTATATAAATAAAAAGAGATTCCATTTTATCTATTTATTGCAATCAGTGAACAGATAAACTACAAACCATCAAGCATCGCTGTGCCCACAAAATTAGCTTCCCTTTTTTTTTGGTCAAAGCGTGGCCAAATGAAGAATATTCACTGTACTTTACATGAAAAAATGGTGGGAGATGTTTTGCAATCGCAGAAGCTATCTGCTATTTGTGCATGTAAACACTGATCCTATCTCATGCATGAGGAAGGGGCTCCCTTTCACTGCGTCTCAGCCCTAAATTCCAGGCGGTATCTCCATGCAGTGCTCAGTGATGCGCAGGGAGCACATGCACATAAAGCACACACACAAACTTTCACTCGAACTTTCAGGCGAACAAACAGAGTGTACACACTGCAAAAATATTTACACATAACCTGTCATATATAACTAATCAGATGTAAATGTGCACAAAGGTACGGAGCAGCAAGTATACAGACAGACGCTGAGAGAAGATAGCTCAGATGACCCACAGACCTGGTGTGACGAACACAACGAGAAGGGCACAGTTTACGTCAGCAGCAGCAGTGAATGGCTCTCTAAAGATGAGAACACACAAAGATAACGCGCGCACACACACACACACACACACACACACACACAGAGTTGATCCTTCTCTACTGCTGGGAAGTTTTTCAGGCCAGAGTTTTCACTGCTTGTTGGCTCGTGCCACGTTACATCTGGACAACATCGGGGGAATCGGGTGAGGACATTGTCCGAAGTTCTCACATGTAGCAGATAGCAGAAGACAGTCAGCTTGGGATGCTTTCTCACTCAGGCGTAGGAAAAAAAGCACGAGGAGGCAGGACACGAGGCCTACGTGCATTCAGATATTACACTGACTAATAGGTGGCAGTTAATGTTTGTTTAGACTTTATATCTTTGGGGATATTCTCACACGCACCTTTGTCGATTAATGTTCAGAACTGCAGTAAAGTCAAATAAAGTGAAGTAAAATGCTAATGCATAAACTCAAAAAGTACAGTACACTTATACTATTGTTTCCTGCAGAGAAAAAAAGGAGGCACAGTGATTCACTTGAGATGGAAAAAATCTGGTGGCAGTGATGCTGCTGTGCAGCGTGTGACTCAAAGTCTGTGTGTGGTATTCGTGTCCTCCTTTCTCCTTTATAGAAGAAGGACTGGGGGAAATTAGATGCAATACAAAAGACAGAAAGACAGAAAGACAAGCGGCAGGGAGGTAAAGAAAATGAGAGTGACAAAAGAAGAAAATCAAGTTGATGGAAGAAGAAGAGCTGGAAAAAAGAGAGGGAGCAGAGTTGAGGCGCATGCTTGAGCAGTCCTTTTGACTGACAAGAGAAGGGCCGCAGGCCTATTGTTGAACCCCCATGCCTCACTGTATTGTCTGACCTTATAAATGCACGGTCACCAGGAAAAAATGGTGAACACCGCAAGTTCTCTCTCCTGCTTTTTTCTAGCGCTGCAGAATCATCTTGCTTTTGTATAACTTTCAAACAGGTCAAAAGATGTGTCTGATATCCTTCAGCTTTATAATGTGTACGTGGTAATATAAATACTCCTTATTTATTACTTATTCTCAGCTTTAACATTTTTTTCAGTTCAGCTGTAAATTACGTATAAAGTTATGCTACTTAATTTATCATTCAGTTGGCCTTTATTATAAATATAACTGAATGTTAATTGTCATTTATTAAGGCACATTTTAGTAAATACGGCAACTATGTATTTAGTCTGCCATCCAATGTGTGCCTCTTAAATCTGTATCAGCACTTCTAAAGACCTTACTCTTATTTAAGAACTTCTTGATCCACGTCCACTGACTAGTTGCGTGGGTGGCAGAGTATTTCCTGGCAGGAAACAGCAACTTCCCTCACTAGTTAAACCACGGCAACCAGCTAATACTTGGCTTATGCACGAGCAGGGGCAGTGTGAAGGCAGTCCACAGGCAGACGGGCATGTGCATGTTAAGTGAAAGGTGTCCTGACACATACAGCTTTAGCCAATGGGCATCTGCTAGGCCTCGTGCATGACTTCAAGCCACAAAACCTCCTCGCTATGTTTGTGCTATCGGAGCCTTTTGGAGCCCTTTAATGGACTATCTGACTAACATTAGGTTTGCGCTTTAGTTGTGGTGAGTGAAATTCTAGTATTTTATTAGTCTGTTTCTTATCACCAATCCACCAATATGTGCATTTTTGCTTTGCAGCCGTACAGTTTATAAATGCAACTTGCTAACCAAGCTAGCAAGAGGCAAACGATAAATTGGCACTCCATTCTTTCATCAGGTAACTTCAGGATGGAAAAATCAACATGAAAACATTGAACCTTCAGAGTACACAAAACAACAGGCTATGCACACTTGCTTCATATGTTGTGCATACAGGTTAAAGCACTCCTAAACCCACAAGTTATTTTAAATTGCTTTAAATAAATGAAACAAAGAAGACCAAATATATGAATAAGTGAACTTTAGAGCTGGCGGATGTTTTGTACAGACACTGCCGGCTAAACCAGCGAGTTTACTTGACAGAATTAAGCACAATACTAAACTTGGCATCAAACCCTTTGTCCAAAGGTAACCAAGCATTCATGTGTATGTAAATACAATAATCAGCAGTACCCAGATTCTAATGGTGAAACCAAACAGGAATTAACAGGGAGTAAAATCAATACAAATCTATAGTATGCCCAACTAAGTATCTAAAATTCCTTCAATTACGGTATAGGTAATAGCTACAGATGTAACAGAAAATGTACATGCAAAATCCTTTCTTTTTATACATATTACACAAGGCCGTGCACAAGGAAAAGGAAAATTCCACCTGTGCAATGGAGAAAAGAAAAAAAAAAAAGCCTCCTCTTGGGTCACCAGACGTTTCTTATTCATTACGAGCTACAAAGCTTAACAAAGAGAAGGCTTCTAGCCCTTCATCTGCCTCTTCATTCCATCGCTCCCTCTTTTCCTCCAGCTCTTCATGGAGAACAGAGAGGGGAATCATTCAGTGGCTGAAAAGGTTAAAGTCTAGCTGTAGGCTGGAGTTCCTGCGTCTGCCAGGGGCACCTGAAGAGGGGCAAACATTTACCAGCTAAGAAAAGGGGGGGGGGGAGGAAAAAAAAATTAACAGCCTGCCCGAGAGCTGCAGGGTCCGCGGTGAGTGGTGGTGTAGGGCCCTTGGAGAGTTTGTCTTGTAATTGAGTCAATTGTTGACCCCCTGTTCACGCTGCCTCTGCAAATCTTGTGAGGAAAAGCCTGCCGAATAATTAATGTTCTCTCTCTTTCTCTCCCTCCTGCTCTTCATCTATCCATCTCCCACTCCTCTTCACTTTCCCCCTTTCCTCCCGTTGCTTTCCGTTGTCTCAGAGGATAATTGTGCTGCGAGTACAAGGCAGCCATTTAGGGAGCGGAGGACTGTTCAGGGATCTGCTGAGGCTTACAATCTTCTTTTCACCCCAAATCTTTCTTACCCAGAGCTCTCGCTCTCTCGTCTCTCCTGCATTCTCTCCCTTTTTCATTCCTCCTTTTGTTTGCACCGTGGGATGAATTTTAATCACTCCACCTCCAATCTCAGTCGCCCCCCGCCCCTCATTTTTTTCCCTCTTTCCTGAGCCCGGCCACTCAGTCCCGGTTTTCCAAGTTGTATATCCAGCACCACAGCACCTTCGCTGCTTGCCCACTCCTCCACTGATCATCTCCTTGCAAGTTCTGACACAACCAGAACACAGAAGAAGCCCTTTGATGACCAGAAAAGAAAAAAAAAAAAGCATGTTATTTGTGACTCCAGGTTTTAGTGCGGGCCAACTGTCTTTCACAGGGACAGATGTGATTTGAGAGTGAAAGAGAAACAAGGTGAGAATGACAAAGAGGGGGGAGGTGTGGTGGCACAGAAAGAGGACAGAGAGAGGAGCATCGCATTCTGTTTGTGAAGAGCGATCATTTTTAAATGCCTCCTTCGTTCGAGAACACTTTGTTTGCACAAGGGCTCTGCTGCTGTGCTCCCATTGAGGCAGCTTATCCCAAGGGACAGTGCAGGCCTGTTGTTGTTATTCACATTTCACACATGTAGTAATTAGCAGGTCCTCTTAAAAAGAAAAGTGCTTTATTACAGCTTTAAAAAGTGAGAGTAAAAGCGTGTTAGCATAAGAAATAAGTGAAAGATAAAAGTCCACCAAGGCGAACACATGTCAGGCTTCCTGGCAATCTAAATATCCTTCGTTTCCTTTCTTTGGCCTTCACATTTGCCTCACCCTCTTATTGGCCTACACCGGATAAAGACAATAATAAATTGATTATTATATGATTATTTGGGGCGATGTGAGCAGTAAGTCTTATAACTTACAGTTTCATTACAAAGCAGACAACCTGAACTCTTCTTGAACCTTATGGTACTATTATTGCTGAAAAGCTTACAGCAAAGCAAGTTTACAAACTTAAAGTACTTCTACTTTAAGTATAAATCTTTCTAAAGGTACTCCAACATCTCACGCTCGCTTCGTCTAGCTTATATTTCTTCCACGTTTTTCTGATTCATTCATTCTGATACGTTTACAAACTTAAAATGGACTTTTAGGGTCACAGTTATGGAATAAAGTGACTGAGAATGAGTTTGTTCTTGTTATTTCATCACATCCCGAATGAATTTATTTACTTTTTTTTAATATATATTTATATCCAGTGAAATCCTGCCTATATAAAGCACAAAGTCTCATTGGTGAACCCTTTTAGGATGATGTTAACAGGACTTTATAAAGAAAGAGCAGAATTTCAGTAAACTCAAAAGACTGTAATGTTAAGGGTTTAACCACAGAAACATTTCATTTAAGGTTTTTTATTTTCAGGCTTGCATATAAAAATGCTTTGCGGATCTGCAAATAAAAACCCAGTTACGCAAGGGCTTTCAAGACTAAACCACTCAACAGTCTAACATGAAATAAAAATGCTTCTTACAAGTGATCAAATTAAGACATTGACACTGTAAAAGCATTCATTTAGCTAAATATATGCTTGTACACACAATTAACCAATTGTTGTGATTAAGTAGTTTCACTCAAAATTCTAACAGAGTTCTTTCTTTATGAATATATACCTTCAAATAGCATATTATGGCTTTTTAAGTCAAGAATCTCAATACCACCAGATGCTAGTGTGTTTACCTTTAGTTTTAGGATATCAGCATCCAGTCGCCATAATTGTTTACCGCTCTTTCATCCGTTGTCCCTCAGGGAGAGTCAACTCCTAACTGCCTCGCTCTGTCTCTCCTTCCTCCTCTCTCCACTAACCACGGCCCTCCTTGTGGAGTGTTTGTTAGGAAATCCTGAACAAACCGTGGCTGTTTGTTCTCTCTTTGTCAGTGACAGGTTTTTATAGACTTCTACTATTGACAATCGTGTGACTCCTGTTGGCCTCACCACAAGCTGGATAACACTGTGCAAATAGGTATATGTACACACACATTCACAATCTGCCCAAAACTGTGTCCGAATCACCCAGAGGTCTTTGCTGGTGGCAAGAAGGGATCAATTAGAAAGGGAAGGATTTATATCGATATGCATATGTCGCTCAATTGGAATCATCCTCAAGCGAGAAAATCAAACAGCTTAATGCTGCATTTTAATGGACCTTTTAAGACCACAGTAAGAAAAACACACTGAAATCTGTGCAGTATTCCTTCAACAAACCCAGTTATTATGCTGCTGAACAACTTCACAGCTCTTACATTTTATTTGAACAATATCTGCCGACCGGTATCAGCAGCCAGCATTGGCCTGTCACAGACAAATATCAGTATATGTATCTGCCACGTTCCAACTTGAAAACTCTTTGCTGACAGAACTTGAAGCAGAAATTGTGTTATCATATTGTGTCAAGGAGAGCGGCTGTGAAATACATGGCTGGAGAGTTAATAAACAATAAACTTATCATTTTTCCTTTTCAATAACACAAGCATGCTGTTTGCATATATATCTGTGTAAATAAAAAAAATACAGGCCAGGATTTAGTGCCTCTGCACTAAATCTACACCGTAAGTATGTCAAACCATAACCTTATGCGCACCTCCCTAAAAATGTAACTACACATCATGTCAACGCCGCCGACAACAACTGGCTTATTCAGTATCGTCACTTCCTCCTATACGTGTCCGACTACTTCCTCTCCTGGATGAAGTGGAAAAAAGAAAATGCAAAAATTTGGGGTAATTTAGGTGTAAAGCTTTTACTACGGACAAGGCTGCCCGTATACAAGAAGACATAAAGCACATTTTAGTCATGCATCTATTACAAAATTCTTGGTCGAGTCAAATAAATTACATACTTACATTTAATTTTGTCATTTTATTTGGAAATACCAACGGCAGTCAAGAGGGAGAACATCAGCTGGTGCAGATACCTGACGTCCACCTCCCTGGAAATGTAACTACATGTCAGGTCAACGCTGACCGCGACTATTATGATACTTCCTGTGCATCTCCAAGTACTTTTCCGCCACAGTTTTTAACTGTGAGAGAATAACAATCATCGCCTCGATATAAGGAGTAATAATCAAAGCATCAATATGTAACTCACAAATTCCAGAAAATTAACAGAGGGGAGATCGACGACACTATTGGAATGGACGTCGGGGGAATGCACAAAGATGGGGGGAAAAAACAGAGGGACAAAATATGTTTACCCCTGAAAAAGACTGACCACAACAAAGAGTGGGGAAGCAGGAGGGAAAAAAGTCCCCGCACTTTATTTGTTTCTATCGGCTGGCACTACATAAAACACCGGGACACAACCACACGGTAATTAACACATAATACACCAGCACAAGCATCAGTGCCAGCAGCTCACTTACGTAGGTTACATCTCTACAAAGATTCTCCGCAGAAGTTTAAATCAGCTATGTTAGACGGGCTAAAATCTTTGCAATGACTAACATTATATAAAGGCTTAAGCTAAAATAAGATAACTAACATTATACCTTGCGGTTGAATTGGTAGGCTTCACATTCCAGCCTGTGTCCTGTCAACAAAATATAACGTTAACATTTTAAATAAACGGCCTGCCACCAGCACATCAGTACTTTAAAAATCGCTGTGGAGAATTGAGCACTTCTACTGGTATTGGTACTGATCATTAAATTTCTGGTATCGTGACATCTCTAATTGACCCTAATGAAACACAGCCACAGTGGCCTGTCACCACTGCCATCAACAACAAGACGCCAAGTATGAATCCGGTTAAATCAAACAGCAGCGAGAAGGACTCTCCAGATTCTTTTACTGTGACTCAGAGCAAAAAGAAAGCTGAAAAAGTGACTGAGAAAAAGAGAGAGAGAGTGAGAAAGAGGTTGACAAAAACACACTGGGAGTAAAGCAGAGCTTCTGTGTCAATGGGGGAGATCATGGATGCCAGCAGGGGTCTCAGTCTTCAGCACAATAGACCCCCAACTGAGCCAAGACCCTTAATACCCATACTCCCATTTCACACATCTTTGCAAAGCACCCTGTGCAAAGCACTCTCTCCCCCTCACCCTGGCCTACATGCTCTGGCAGCTTGGATACAATGGCGTGAAACTCCAAGTGATGCAGCAAGGGGCCGTCGGGGGAGGGGGGGGGGGCGTCGGGGGACTCATACATGAGCCATCAGGACACCTTGTCTTTGTATATTGTAAGATAATAGCAACATCTCAAGAAAACCAGTAGAAGCTTCCTCTGTCCTGGAGTGAGCTGTTAAGAATGACCGGGGCATCAAGTGTCAGTGATGGATCATTATCATCTGATCTAAGGTGAAGTGTGGACCTCATAATGAGTCTCTGTGTTAAGATCACAGCCGCCATTGAGAGCCTGTTGTGCTGCCACTTAAATGACTGGGGCGACTGCTTGGTGACAATCAGCACTGGGAGATTCTTCTGGGATACGGCTGACTTTGTCCCGAAAGTTAATCTGGAAGAAAAATGTCCTCAGTGTCCACCTGCCAAAGCATAATTTAGTTAGTCTTCCTGTACCCCCCCCCCCCAAAAAAAAGCCCCTAAAAAATCTCACATCGACTGCAGACAAACATCTTAAAGTCTTTTGGGTGTGATCGGGTCAGCGCAACGAGAGAAACATGCAAATATTTCTCGTATGCAAAAAGAAAACACGTTGAAAAAACTAATCGTTTGGGAGTGGGGAGGAAAAATATACCTCAACATCCTGGGTAGTTCCAAGGGAATTCTGGCTCAGACCCAAACACTGGAAACAGGGTGAAGAAGGCCAGGCTTTGTGGAGTAATGTAGCAGGGAGCACAGTGAGGGGACTTAACTAACTAAGAAATGATTTACTTTGGCAAAAATTTGAGTTTTTGCAAAAAACAAAAACAAAAAAAAGTGGGATTTTTCTTTGCATCAAGCTTTTAACACATCTTTGGAAAATAAAAATGTTTGTGTGCACATTTCATTTTTCCCGCCCAATTCCCTAAAACTAATCCCTTGGCAAGTCATCATTTAGTTTTTGCTGTTAAGAAAGCTCATTGCATCTGTACTACTTGGGCATTATCTGGGTGACAAACTTTAGTCACGACCTAGCTTAGCTCCACTAGCCTCTCAACTCGGCTACTGCCCTCCACTCAAGTAGACCCCCTCCTCCATTTACAAGGCCCTTCAGTAGTCGGCTGGTTGCTAGACAATGTGCTTGGTTATGTGGGTTATGTAAAGACCCTCCTGCACACAAAAGCCAATGTGGGCGCCTGTTATGTGCAGCTCTTCAGAGCCCCGGGTCAGTTAGCAGAAGAGTTCTGGCACTAACACTCCAAGTTAAAAACGTTTGCTCTTCAGTGTGTTTATGGAGAGAAGAGGAGAGGAGGATCAGTGAAATATCTTCTTCTTAGTAGTTTCACTTCCTGTTAACTTCCAAACCCCCATGGGCTGAGGTTAAAACAACTCCCTTCTTGACTTGTGGGTGTATTAGTTTGTGTTAGTAAAGGTGAACGTGTGAAAGTATGTGTATATATGTGCATGCATGTTTATATATACACTGGGATTATGCAGCTCTGCTTCTTGCTTATCTCACAGAAACACAATATTTTTGCAATCATTCCCTCTAAATTGGCCGGTATCAAATATCCAATTCCTTAGACACTCAAGATGGTATTAAGTAGAACTAATAGAAATAAAAATGACTTCGCAGTGTTACAACTAAGCTTTAGTTACATTTATAGAAATATCACAGAGTAATTTCCCTTGGTCAGACATAGTGACAGTTTCTTAAGATTTCCACCAGAGCACAAATCTGTAACAGCATATAGTAAAACGCTACCAGAGCTCCATGGCTATAACTGTGAATATCTAGTGCCATTTTCACAAATTAACCTTAGACAATATTTTCCAGAGTTCTAAAATTTTGCACCCAACAGCATCTTCACTCCCTAAACCACCGCTCAGGCTGACATAGAGCGCCCATATCAGAGCTGATATTATACAGACTGTGCGCTAAGGAGGTGGCCAGTAAAAGATCCTTCAATGTCCGATCTGACCATGGCAGACATTTGCCTTCACATGCAGCTCTGTCAGGAGACATCCAGATAATTTCGAGGCTCCAGTGCATGCACGAAAACAGCTTTGGCCCAGTCACACAGACCTGGGGACCCACTTGCAACCACCACTCACTAAGGAAAGATTTGTATTGCCCGACCATTCGGTGGGGTGCTTGCTGACGGTTGCTGGCAGTCACTGGGTACAAAGAAAGTGCTGCACTAACAACCTTGTTGCAATTGGCCGCTAGCAGATTGCCACGGTAACCCACAGTTTGGATGGACGATGACTCATCAACCGCTCGACAAGTGGTAGTGAAACTCACAAGTGTGACACAAATGTTTGTTTTGAAATTTTTCCAGGTTTGGCTACAAATCAGGCGGTAGTTTGCAAGTGTTTGCAGACAAGTCGTTATCTCCCATGAAAACTACGTGCAATCGTAGAAATCTGCTAGCAATCAAAGTAATCACGAGTAGGTTTTGGTGCAGGACCATCATTGCAACCGATTTCCAGCGAACATAAGGAATTCTCTGCAACCACTCGCCACTACAGACAGCACATGCATGAAGGAAAAAATGTAACAAAGGGGGAAAAAAATCAGTGCAATATTGGAGCATATAAAACTATCAGCAAAAAGCTTTTACATCTAAATAAAAGCATAAGGACCAATGGCATGTCTGAAAGACAAAATCCACTTCCAGTTAGATGAAACCACAGATTTTACATCAACAAGGCCTCAACTTTCAGCTGGCTATGGTTCTCTTATGCAGTTTCCCATTTAGCTATATCATATGACATTAAAATGTTTAGTTCCATACTAGTAAATATAAATTACTTACAGTGTTGGTTTTTCACTTGGAGTGAAATTATGATAGTGTGCTCATGTCAGCAACTTTATTCTGGATTAGTCTGAGGAAGGAAGCACAACATCTGTCGGTGCACAAAGGTGACAACAGACAGCGAGAGCCCTCCAGGCAGTGACACGGTGGTAAGCCACACACCTCAGACACACCGCAAGTTTTCTCTGATGGCCAACCAGCAGGGGCAGAAGTACTGAGGCAAAGTGCAACTTTGTTACATGCAACTGCATGTGTTCAGCTTAGAGACACACGGCTTTGCTTACACAGTTATATGCATATATCGAATTGATGTTTGCACACCACAGTGTCTCTAACATGCTGCCAGTAAGTGATCAGACATGAAGTGGAACCACATAAACATGCCAAAAGCCTGACTGTGTGAAATTACAGAACTGAACACTTTGGTTTGAGGAAAAAACCACAGAATTCGTTTACAGAACAAAAAAAAAGAAAAGAAAAAAGAAAAAGAGTGAATAAAATATGACCGAGGACATTTGTTAATGTGAAAACTTGTTTTTCAGTAGAATACCATGTTAGTCACCCTCCCAAAAAACCAGAAAAGAAATATTAAAGCTAAAATAAATATTCTTATGATTGAGTATTGGTTCGCATCATTTGAAAGTAAAAATGGTGGCTCAAGAATCTTCAGTGTGCATGTTTACTGTGTTTCTGTCTTATAAACAGTAAATCAATATTTTGTGGGGGTCAGCAGACAAATAACTGAAGATGCCAGCTTGGGCTTTAGGAAATTAAAAAAAACATTTAACTCATTACTTGGATTTTGCGAGCATAAAGTCTTTATCTTAGTCTGAGGGATTACCAGTTACACGCTAATAAAGAGGCCTGTGTGTAAGTTATGTATACACACCGTTTATTTTCCATTGCAACAAGAGACAGTAAATGTTTTACAGTCTTTTAAATTTCAGACACTTTTTTCTGCTGCTCTCCCACAAATAAAACTTACAAAGACAAAGTGTGTTTAGGCAACCTGAGATGAACCTGGACTGCAGTGAACTCCTTCTAATTGAAATTTCCATCATGTCCCAGACAGTCACCTCCACCCACAGAGAAAGCGCCCGTATCTCTGAAACATCTAAACACACACTTGTACAAGGAGACGGCCAGAGACACACACACACACACATGTATAGGCGTTCACATGTGCGCGCTCTCCCTCTGACACCCCATTGCCCTCACACAAACTCAGTCTGACAAGCTGGAGCATGTGTGACCGAGCACACTGGCTGGAAACAGACATCCCTGTGCCCCGAGGCTCGGCTCTATCCCACAGGAAGCTGGAGTGTGAGCCGGGACACACAAGACGAGGGAAGGAGGAAGACGGTGAGCAGCCACAAGGATTCGGCTCACCATTTACTGGAACATGTCGGTTCTTTTGTAATTATAACACTGATTTGTTGGGGTTAGCGGATAAGTTGCTTGGATTATGACTGCAAGGAACTGAGATACGAGGCGAAAACAAGAACATCTCAGTGCTGCATTACTTCGAAGCAAATCTTTGAGGGATGAAAAAAATCTGATCTGAGATGAGGGTGGAAAAGTGGACCCATCCAGGACTTCAAGAAATTTTTGAGAAAAGGTTAAGCTGAATTACTCTGACACAGTGAAGCGGTCATAGTTTTACTTTAGCTGTTTTCTGCATTTGTTCTCTTTCCAGTGTTAAAACCACAGATTCCTTAACTGTAACCCCGTTTCCAAGTAAACAAAGTCTCTTTCCCATTTCTGTTTTTTTTTTTTTTCAGTCAGAAAAGGTTGCCCCACACTCACAAATAAAGATCTGTGATTTGAGGTATTAGTGACTGAGTATATAAGAGAGCATTTAAAGTCACCGCCTGTGACTTTGCTGCATTCTTCCTCCACTTAAATCGAATTATGTCACCCACAAAAGGGTAAATATCCCCAAAAGATGGCAGCTGCAAAGAGTGTTGTCCCATCTTTACCACCTCAACACCCATTTCTCAATAAATTCTGGTTTTCTAGAATTGTTTTGACCTGTTGATTTCGGTACGATTC
This sequence comes from Tylochromis polylepis, assembly GCA_015107715.1. Taxonomy (NCBI): domain Eukaryota; kingdom Metazoa; phylum Chordata; class Actinopteri; order Cichliformes; family Cichlidae; genus Tylochromis; species Tylochromis polylepis. The sequence goes on from VVHJ01006147.1 coordinate 21,774, forward strand.
AGTCATTGTTGAATGTGGATTCTGGTTATTAGGCAACAATTTGGCATTTTGAAAGGGGAAGGAGCATATTCTCGCTCCTAAAAATAAAAAGTCAAGCTTACAAGCGACACAATGCACCTTTGCTGGATTATACAAATGTCCTAAAAAAATAAAAAATATTACTCTCTGGGCACACTGTTAACCAAAAATTTTGCAGCGTAACTGGTATTTAAGGGTGACTTTGCTCTCAGATTTATCCCTTGTCCTCTCAGCGGCTGCTATACAGAGTACTTTTACGAAGGCTCGCCTATTGTTGAATGAAATGTTTCACATAAAGCTCAGCAGTTCAAAGTCTGCACCGATCAACTCTTAGCATCTGATAAAAGCCCAACAGTGCGCCCAAAACTTCAGCTAATCACCAACAACTTCCTTCCTTGCACAACATCCACATCTGGGACCCTTCGCCCACTCTAAAAGCCCAGTAAGCCCAGGCATGTGCACACGACACCTAACATTCGCACAGACACAAAACCGAACGCACAAGTGCTCACCACATTTCTGCTCCACAGCTGCGTGAGAAGACAAGAGTCGATAAATAATGCCTTTGAACGGGATCCTGTGGGTTTTCACAGTTTGAAACTCTGAACATCCAGCGACTGTTCCCTACAGCATAACAAATTTCCCTTCGTATCCCAAATGAAATGCTGCCCTTACGACACGGAGAACTCACAGACAAGCGTGCATCTGTCGGTCTGTCAGCTGGCCCGAGCTTTAAACGGAGTACAGGTGCCAGCCATTAAGGGCCAATAAACGGGCTACAGCAGAACAACTGCCTGACCTGTCCTGAATAGAAATGACAAAGCAAAAGGTTTAACTGCCGCAGACGGGAAAGTCCAACAAAGTCACAGCCTGCTGCTGCTTAGTCATCAGATTAGGACTGCAGTGAGAGTGCACGGTAATATGTTAATTCAGAGATATTCTTTATCAGATTATAAAGAAAAGGGATTATAGGATCAGCACAGACTGTAAACTACATGCAACTACGCTTTATAGACAACTTATCTAAATCTTAATCAAAATAGAAGAAGAGGAAACGTTCATGTCCTGAAACAAAAAAACCCCAAAAAACACAGCACACATGCTATGAAAAACTCAATCTTATAGAAGCTAATTTTATATATGACAATCTTATAAGCTTAGTAAAGCAAAATGTGTTACGAGAAAACAACTAACACCATCAAACTGATTACGCTCAAATGTCAGGTGTGCGCTCCACTTTCATTTTACTACAAGAGCGCTTACTTTAACGAGGACTATTAAAGAAACATCTTTAATAAAACTGTCGGCGTTAAAACTCTACAGCGGTGTTACCTTCACAGTAACCCAGCCTTTTTTAAATTTATTTTACCTGTAACATCATAAAAAGAAAAATGCATGTCTGTGTATCAGCAAATTTATCTAGAAAAGAGGATTTGAAAATGTGCGCGCACACAGACACACTGTGATGTGCATAAAGATATCTGGGAAAAAAGATCTAAACACCTTGGCAGTATTTCTCATTCCTTCTGTATGGAAGAGGGCTGCAGTGTTTCGCAGCATGCACTTGGTGAAAAGCTGGGAACCACAGGTTGCCAGACTATCACAGTGAGAATCCATAGCGTTGTACGTGGGATGAGAACAGAAAAGTGAGTGTGGATCCCTGTTGACCCTCTGTGTATTCATCTGAGCCCGGTCCCATAAGCCCGGCATAAATGCCCAGCATGGTACTGCGATCCCCCCCCCCCCCCCCCCCCCCCCCCCCCCCCCCCCCCCCCCCCCCCCCCCCACCCCCCCCTTTCCCCCCCCCCCCCCCCCCCACCAAACCTC
>VVHJ01006159.1:0-14503 GCA_015107715.1 Tylochromis polylepis
GACCTGTCTTTGTTCCCACAGCGTGAATGCATCTCCATCCACGTTGGACAGGCTGGTGTCCAGATTGGGAATGCCTGCTGGGAGCTTTACTGCCTGGAACATGGCATTCAGCCAGACGGACAGATGCCCAGTGACAAGACCATCGGCGGAGGAGATGATTCCTTCAACACCTTCTTCAGTGAGACTGGAGCTGGAAAGCATGTCCCCAGAGCTGTTTTTGTGGACCTGGAACCCACTGTGATTGGTAAGCGTTGTTACCATTGGCTGAATATTGCAGTACAGCATGTGACTCGGTTTTAATAATAAAATAATAATAATAATATTATTATTAATAATAATAAATAATAATAATAATAATAAAAAAATAAAATAAAATGTCTGCTTTTGTTTCCCTAGATGAGGTGCGGACTGGGACCTACCGCCAGCTGTTCCACCCTGAGCAGTTGATCACTGGCAAGGAGGATGCGGCTAACAATTATGCCCGTGGACACTACACCATCGGCAAAGAGATCATTGATCTTGTTCTGGACAGGGTCCGCAAACTGGTGGGTAAATTCAGAGCCATTATCTACAAAGTAAACGAGATAACTGTATCTCCTTGACTTTGTCTTTCCCTCTCCATCCTCAGGCTGACCAGTGCACTGGTCTTCAGGGCTTCCTGGTGTTCCACAGCTTCGGCGGTGGCACCGGCTCTGGTTTCACCTCCCTGCTGATGGAGCGCCTTTCTGTCGACTACGGCAAGAAGTCAAAGCTGGAGTTTTCAATCTACCCAGCTCCCCAAGTGTCCACTGCTGTGGTTGAGCCCTACAACTCCATCCTGACCACCCACACCACCCTAGAGCACTCTGACTGTGCCTTCATGGTAGATAACGAGGCAATCTATGACATCTGCCGTAGGAACCTCGATATAGAGCGTCCTACCTACACCAACCTGAACAGGTTGATCAGCCAGATTGTGTCCTCCATCACTGCTTCCCTCCGCTTTGATGGTGCCCTCAATGTTGATCTGACCGAGTTCCAGACCAACTTGGTGCCCTACCCTCGTATCCACTTCCCCCTGGCCACCTATGCCCCCGTTATCTCTGCAGAGAAGGCTTATCACGAGCAGTTAACTGTATCAGAAATCACAAACGCTTGCTTCGAGCCAGCCAATCAGATGGTGAAATGTGACCCTCGCCACGGCAAGTATATGGCCTGCTGCCTTTTGTACCGTGGCGATGTGGTGCCCAAAGATGTCAATGCTGCTATTGCTGCCATCAAAACCAAGCGTACCATCCAGTTCGTGGACTGGTGCCCCACTGGTTTCAAGGTCGGCATCAACTACCAGCCACCCACTGTGGTTCCTGGTGGGGACCTGGCCAAGGTCCAGAGGGCTGTGTGTATGCTGAGCAACACCACCGCCATCGCTGAGGCCTGGGCACGACTTGACCACAAGTTTGACTTGATGTACGCCAAGCGTGCCTTTGTTCACTGGTATGTGGGTGAGGGAATGGAGGAAGGTGAGTTTTCTGAGGCCAGAGAGGACATGGCAGCTCTGGAGAAGGATTATGAAGAGGTTGGAGTTGACTCTGTTGATGGTGAGGGAGATGAGGAAGGTGAGGAGTAGGTTCATTGCAATGAAATCATCAATAGTATGCAAGTACACTCTGAAGCACTGTAACGCATTCCTCTGAGTATTGTGCATATTTTTCATCCATGAATAAATGCGTATGAAAATTGAAATGTTGTTTTTATTCGATCTACAAGTGTGACATGGAGACATGACCACTTCATTTTGTAGTTTTCTTTCAATGTCATCAGTTCTTTCTTCGTAGTGCTGCTGATCTTTAACAAAGAGTACATGAGCAATTAAAAACAAAAGTAAGTACTATTCAAAGAAACCTGATATCTTCTTGACTAGCGATTGAGATATGTCCAGGGTTCGTATGGATGCTTGAAATCCTTGAAAATGCTTCGATTTTAATACTGTTTTCAAGGCTTGAAAAGTGCTTGAATTTCAGATGTGGTGCTTGAAACTGTAACTATTTCATTCACCGCAAATAACTATCAGAGAAATAAAAAGAGTTGCAAAATTTCTCCGCCTGGGCTGCCTTGCACCTCTGCAAGTCTGTTTTCAATGTATACCTGTGCTGTTAGACCAGCAGAAGGAGAATGATCTCAAGAATAAAACTAGGTCTGATTTCAATTTAAGCACACTACCACACTTTCTATATGCTTTGTGTGTATATCAGAGTTAGCTAATCACCCCACATCATTTAGGATTAAATAAATATTAGATAAGAAATAATATTTAGAATAGATCTGTTCAAAATGCCAGCTATACACTAGATGAAAAGCTAAGTCAACCTAAGATGATTTGTTTTAATTTTCACATCGTCTTACTGAGGTGATGTGAATTGAAACATGCATTTTTTAAAAAAATTTTTTATTTGGGGTATTGTGCTGGAAAAGCTTAAAAATGAACCTTGAAAGTGCTTATAAAGTACTTGAATTTGACCCTGAAAAAGGTGTATGAACCCTGTAAACTTGGATGGTACAAGGAGGCATCATTTCTACATTTACTCAGGAGCTCCAAAGTATTTTACAGGTTTCAATTTCTTTTTATCTCAACAAGAGTTTAACAATGAAAGAGGGCCTCTGGTTGTAGATCTCATGAGTAAAATAGGACCTGAAGGTCAGAACCAGACCACGGACCATCTCAATAGGGCTTCTGATGTCATTTAAAGGAAAACTATGGAAACAATCCCACCCTCCTGAAAAAAACAAAAATAGATTGCCTTGGAACTTGAGATTAAATCAGTTTAATAAATTGGTGCTGCCACTCCGACTCATTTCGACAGACTGATCTCCCCTTGTGTGTGCAAACAAATTTTCAGTGACAAACTGAAACACCTTTTATTTATTTATATGTAAGTGAAAGTAGAACCATTGAAAAACCTACCATAAGGAAGATTTAACAATATTAGAACAAAGCTGTCTGTCACAGTCTTTACTTAGAAAAAAGACACCAGACAAGTCAGCTTCTCTGACAAGCTGATCATTTCTTGGTGCCCTTTGTCAAATTGAATCTAGTTTCATTCAATTATGCATTTGAGGCCTGGTGATGACATTTAGTCACATACAGTCTGCATTTAAAACCAATCATGTCATTTATTTCTGCAAAATGCGTGCTTTAGCTGACTGAAATGTGTTTTGCCTTGTTGGTAATAATCGAATTTAATTAATTTTTTATAAGTAATCTTTCTGTTCAATATTTCTCCCAAAACATGTACCTAATAAATAGGGCAATTCATTAAATTATAATTTTATTAGTTCATCTTAAAAACAAAGCAAAAAAAAAAAGGTATTCGTAGGTATCTGGCATCTAAACACGTGCACCAACCAGGTGTAGCACACCGTTTCAATTATTCAGGAACGCAACTCCCGCCTGGGATCAGCTTTCCCGTCTCACAAACACAAACCTGTTTCATTTAGTTCGTAGTTTTCTACACTTTACGAACTGTAAGGCTTTCCTGCCGCCAATGATCGTTACCCGGACCACAGCTGCCGGAGAGGCTGTTGCTATAGGAACAGCGGCATACAAGGCAGACAGACAGACGGGAAGACGTCAATTAGATTATTGCCGGAAGATACATGGTTCTCTCTTCAAAATAAAAGCTGGTCCCATTGCAAAGGCGACCCAAACTCTGGAAAAACAAAAGAAAATATATAAAAATCAAATCAAATAAAATCAAATAAAAACTTAATTTAATTAACTGTAATTTAACTTCAAGGGGGAAAAGTCTTTTAAAGTTATATTTCTGGGGACATTTTTATTTATTTACTTAAAAGAAAAAAAAATCTGATTTAACTGCTCCTTCAGTATATCTGAGTTTTATATCCTGCTGACCAATGGAAATAAAGGTCTTTTAGGTTACATAGTGTTTCAAAATAACTTCACTGCGGAGGTGACATCTTTGTCATGCTCATAAATTAAGGTGACTATATAGAAACATTTTCTAATCTGTTTTATTGTTTTGATATTGTATTAAAATCTAAATTATATTTTATTTTTATGTAGTCTAAAATTTACATCACAATCGCACACTGTAAGTCTTTCAAATCATATTAAGTGGCTGAGCTGCATTGTCGAATATTACTTTGAAAGCACGCAGAGGAAGTGCAGTTTGTCCCACGGGGTGCGCTTGACGGTGACAGTAAGGCAGGAGCGGGAATAGTCGGGGAGCCGAGGCAGGTAAAAGTGTGTATGTGTGTGTTTGTATGATGAGACAGAAAGGGGTGACGGCGTGAAGAAGAGAGGGAGAGAGGTGAAAGGAGGACAGAGGAGCCGAGTGAGAGTTGGAAAGACAGAAGAGATAACAAAAGGAGGAAAGGATGTCGGAGCGGGTAGCTTCGTGTGGGAGCCTGTATGACAGCACCAACCTGCTGCTACAGTACTGCAACAACGGTGAGCCGCTTCTCATTCCTCTCCACCAGACACAACGAAAAAGCACACCGCTGTCCAGACAGCTGCACAGCTCTCGCATTTCATTCAGAAATATCTAGAAGACAAACAAACAAACATGGTTTTGCATTTTTCTGGAGGACCTTTTAAAATGTATTTCAAAAAATCTCAACAAAACACGAAGAAATGTTAAAAAATATTGTGTGTCTTCTGATTTTGCTTACGTGGTTTGTGTCTGTGTAATGTGCTTTGTATGATTTTACTCTTTTGTTATATTAGATTACTGCTGGCTCATATATAATTTATTTATTTATTTATTTATTCTGTTGTTTTATTTTAAAACGGTTTTTTACATGTTGCACAGAAAACTGGATAAATATTATTCACACTGCTGTGAACATAGTTTTTTTTAGTTGCTACAATGAAAACAGATGAACACATTTTAAGTGAACTGTGTTTGAAGGCACAGTTCAATTTCATTTTAATTTAATTAATTAATTAATTACAGTTTATCTATGGCTTATTTTCATTTCCACAGTTCCCAGCTGTTCCCATTATGTTAAAAATGATTTTGACGCTTAAGACTTTGAGGATCTCTTTCTGACAGCGTTGTGTTTTTAATAGTTACAGAGGGAAATCTATTGAGGTATCACTAAGTCTTTTACATGAGTGAACTACCACACTTTAGGGCCACAAACCGCTGGTGGAAATCCAATTGACCTGTTGCCTTCAGCACTAAAGTGGTGGAGGGATTGTGGTTGCCATCATGAATAGGAACTTTGTCTTGTTTGCAATATCAGCAGCTTAATTTTCTACACTGATTGCCATTTGGCAGTTTCCTTCTCTTTTCTCCCTCCCGCTGCCTCGTCTGCCTGTGTCGGTCACATCCTGGTTAACAAATGTGATGCAAATGCCCGCCTGATGTTGCCAGAATAGATCATATCTGTGGTCACGCTGGAGGATTGTGACAGGTGCACGAGGTGGCGATGAGTTTCTAAAGCTGTTTTAGACAAAGCGTCTCTCTGGATAGATTCATGCAGAGATGCGAATACCATCAGTGGAGCAGTTTAAGGCGTTTGAACTGTTGTTATCTTAGGGAAGTGTCTGTGGATTGCACTAACCCTGCAGTCGACTAAACTTCACAGACAGCCATATTGAGAAGCAGGTGGGGAGACAGCGAGGGGTCGTGAGAGTCTGATCAGAGCTGTGATGTTTGTTATCCAAGAAGGAGCATGTGCCAATCAAAGCATTTGGCGGAGGTGGTGGTCCGAAGCCTCCTGCAGCTTCCTGGATCATAATGATTTCAGTTAAACTCTAAGACAAGTGCACAGCCTTGGCTCGTTGATCTTCATAGTAGCTGAGCTCAGGTGATAGAATAAGGTCAAATAAAAACAAAAAGAGGAAAATACTGCTTGTAAGTTACAGTGGAAGCTTGTTGAGTGACAGCTGGTCCTGCATCTAAGGGTTAACTGCTTCATTTGGACCGCTTTGGATGCATAATGACTGGCCTTTTGGCTGCATTACTTTAAATGTTAAAACAAAAACGGCACTTTGATTTAAATCAGCAGTTAATAATATAAATAAATAGTTGGGTTTTTTTTAAAATTTAGGTTATTGCCATCTAATAAAACTAACAAGTTTTCTCTTTTTAGACTATTTATTTGAAGGACACTTAAGAGAGAGTATACTAGTACAAGTGGGTACATTAATGAGGTGTTTGTTGCTGTAAAAAAGGGGCTACGTTTATTGACTTTCTTAAGAATAGAACTTGAGGTTAAATTAGCATGTTAACATAAGTGTCAAACAAATAAACCTTGGTGAAGGTCCTCACAAATGGAGGAAAACGTGCCAATCTGTGTTTGCTGATGTTCCTGATGCTCTAAAAGGTGTAAGAAGGGGTCAGTATAACCCCTTCCCATCCTGTCACTGTGTGCCATCAGGGCTGTAGGTTCTCATCCAATCAAACGCGGGCTGACTTCTTACATTACAGTTGCTGTATTATTTTCACACTGTATTTTTTACCTGAAATTCACCACGGCATTTTCATGCAAGAACATGCTGTGAGGGTGTTTTTTTTTAGCTGGTTTGGATTGTGACTTTGAGGGGGTCCTCTACTGCTAAAATTATTGAAAGCAAAAACAGAAATAATTTGCACCCTCCTCGGTCAGCTGGGTGAAACACAGTATTTAATCTGTGTCTGGATACTACAGTCAGACAATAAACAGTGTTTAGTTCTAAACTAGATGCTGAAAATAGGCCTGTGTGACGTGTGAATCAGTCATAAGAATAACATGAAGGTGTCTTATTGCAGGTAGCAGGCTGCAGGTAGACAGAAATGAGCTAAGTAGAGAACAGAGTGTGTTATAATTCTGTTAGTAGACTCCGTTAGCAACAGGAAGCTCAAGAGAGTGTAACTTAGAAACATTTTGGCTATCTTTGTTGTGTCTATTGAACCACCCTGTTTCTTTCCCTTTCCTTCGCCCTGTCTGTCAATCTTCTTGTAGCTGCCATCTGTCCTCTCACTGCTGTAACCAGAGATCCTCCACCTCCCTGAGCCTGGTTCTGCCGGAGGTTTCTTCCTGTTAAAAGGGAGTTTTTCCTTCCCACTGTCGCCAAAGTGCTTGCTCATAGGGGGTCATATGATTGTTGGGTTTTCTCTGTATCTATTATTGTACGATCTACTGTACAAATATTAAGCGCCTCGAGGCGACTATTGTTGTGATTTGGCGCTATATAAATAAAATTGAATTGAATTGAATTGAATTGAACCTTGATCCGATCTGTTGTCCTGTCACTCCTGGTCACCGCTTGAGCCAAATGCAGTTTGGATTCTCCAGTGTTTAAAAATTTTCTAGTCAAATTATACACTTATTATCCACAGACTATAAATTATAGTCTGTTTGAACATGTTGAACGTCTGGCTCCCATAAAGCTGGATGTTCTATTTGTAGGGCAATATAATGAGTTAGTTTAGCATTTCCAGTACTGACCGGTTTTATCTAAATGATCCTGTTGAGGTCACACATCAGGCTACTTTATGTTCTTCCTCAGTCCTCAGAGCTTTAACGCTGTAGCTCATATAAAATGAGCTACATTGTTAAAGCTTTGAGGATGAGATGAGAATTTAACAATGTCTGACTGGCTTGTTAAATTTGTGATTGACATGACATTGACTAATCAGCTGGAAGGAAGAAAAATCGGGTCAAAATTCGTGCTTGCAAGTTGAAACTCACACGCACGCGAGGGAACTTGAGCGCAGAGTTTTACACGTAGTTTTTTGCTTCGTAGCTGTAACCAGAGCTTAACAAAAAAAAATGCGTAACTTGTGTAAATATCTTTTACAAACACACACATTCTCATCTATAGATGCACAAACATTAAATTTTCAGATATTTTGGCTCTCAAGGTTACAAAACTCAGTTCACAACTGCGCAGTCTGATTTACAAGTACAAAATATTTATGACCACAATCTGAGCCCATAATTTTAGAATTGCAGAGTTGTCCTTTGAATCATATATGCTTGTTCATATTGTGATAACTTTAGCACAGAGACATATGAGAACACACTGTACAGGCATTAAGACATTCTCAGTCATTAAAGTCTGCACACGGACGTCATTAATGGCCACGCAATAAACTTCAATGTGCCTCACTTCTCTCCATCCTGTTGTTTTATAGTCCGCAGGAGGTTTACGCTACAAACTAGCAATTTAGTTTGTATTGTTGTTTGAGTTCTGGTTTTTAAGTTTAGTTTGCATTTTATATGCAAATTTAATTTGTCATCAGTGGGGCATGAAGAAGATTTTTTAACTAAATCTCACATCTCACTATTTTATCTGAAGAAACAAAACGCTAAATGGCTCATTTCCCTTTGCACATCCATATTTTATGATTCATCTTTGTCGCAGTGGTGTATTTAACAGCACGCACCTGTTATCTCTATGAAAGTACGCACATGAGTGCGTGAATCCATACTGACATCTGGACCACGTTTACAGTACAAAGTGATGCTGTGCAACCTACAGAGTGCCACTTTACCAGTGCAGCCTACAGTCTGTTCCTCCAGCTGAAGATTGAAATGACTAGCGACTGAAGCAGTGTTTGGAGTGTTACAGCGACAGGATCCGTCATTCGTGGCATACTGCATGCTACACAGCTGCCATTGCCAAACTTTGTTTATTGGCAATGAAAAGAAAAAAGCGTCACGCACCAGTCTGCTGAAAAATTCCCATCTTCATAGGATGCTGAGGTTTCAATTCAGATGGCGAATGTTTAAACTGTAAGATTTACTGTATTATTTATTTAAATGTTGGTATAGGGTGAGGAAAAGATTGCCCACCTTTTCATTTTAAAGACTTTAATGTTAGTTCAGTGAGAATAGTGCTGCCATTGTAAATGTTTAAATCGCTGTTTAATCCCCGTTGTCAAGAAATTCCAAAGGGACATTATCAGGCAGCGATGTGTTAGCCTGACATGCTGTACTTAGACTTACTGCGACTCTCAGTTGCTCTTATTTATTTTGGGGTTTTTTTTTGAAGGTGCTAAAATGACCACAGTTTACGTAGGTGACTTCCTCCTCTCACCCCAACCAGTCACTCCCTGAGCCTGGTACTGCTGGAGGTTTCTTCCTGTTAAAAGGGAGTTTTTCCTTCCCACTGTTGCCAAAGCGCTTGCTCATAGGGGGTCATATGATTGTTGGGAATTTCTTTACCTTACAACATAAAATGCCTTGAGGCAACTATTGTTGTGATTTGGCGCTGTATAAATCAAATTGAGTTGTAGGTGACATACATGTAAAATTTTGTGGTCCTTTCAGACTCTGGGGGAAACCTCATCACTATGATAACCAAGAATATGGGAGAGAAGCTTTTTGTGGGGGCATTATGTGTCAAACATATATTTTATGTTGTGAAATGAGGTTTCTTCCTGTTGAAGGTTCTTCCTCCCAGTTTTCACCAGGTGTTGCTCATTGGGGATCATCCAATCAGTGGAGTTCTCTATAATACTGTGGGGTCTTGACCTTAGAATTTAACGTCCCTTAAGCAGACTGATCTTGTGAACTTGGTTTATGTAAATAGATTAGCACACATTTTGATCTGTAATATTTACAGCAGTAGGTTGGTGAGTATTTGACTCGTAATAAATTGGAGTGACTATGGATTGTGAGACAAAAGGAACGTGTCGCTGAGTGCAACACTATGTTTCATTAATGTTTTCAAGATGATCTGAAACAGCATACAGTGCAGCACAGAAGATTAAGCTGTGTCACACTTTAGCTACATAGACTGGAAATCAATCTATTATTATTCGTGTTGGTCTTTTCTCGTCTATAGAATATCACAGACTCATCTTTTAAAGCTCCTAAATCAGCCATACTGTTGTTACCAGTTTGTCACATTTCCAGATGAGTGCATGTAGGTCCTGTATGAGAATATACTGCATCATAACTGGACAGTTTTTATATTTTTACCTGCAAGGACACAGACTACAGTGGTGGCATTTATTCACATGTGGTGTGTAACCTTTATGTGGGTGTGTGAGTGCATGTCATTGATCCTGGACGTCGCAGCATCTCTTCCTGGTGGTGCCTGGCTGTGCTGATGCTGGTGCAGTGTGTTTGTATGGCCCTAAGCCAGGCTCCACCCCTTCTGCCTCTGCTTTCTCTGTCTGTAGCTAATGAGACAGGAGGAGGGATGTAAGGGAAGGAGCGGAAAAAGAGGAGAGAGAGAGAAGGAGGGGATGGGAGGAGGAAGAGGGAGTGGTCCAGGAAGGAGGAAGTGGAGGTGGAGGAAGGAGTGGGTCAGCAAAGAGGATGGCAGATGATTTTTGTGTGTGTGTGTGAGATAGAGAGAGAGCGAGAGGGTGAGCAAGCACTGGTCACAGATGGGGAGGGGAGGGAGTGGGAGTCCAGGAAGCCTCTAAGGAGGAAGAGTGAGGGCAAGTGGACAAACTGACTGACTGACTGCTCTGTGGATTGACTGACTGGTTGATTGACAGGAGGCGTGACCAGGCACTCAGCGTGGCACAATGGCAGGTAGGCACATTGAGCTCCACCTTCATCATCACTTCACTGCAGCATGAATATTCCAGCAGCCAAAAATCTTCTTATTGTCCTGTGCTGACCTCCCTACCTCTTTGACAGCATCACACTTACACATCCCTCTGGATTTCATCATCCACATTCTTTTTTTCCATCTGTTTTTCTTTTAACTCCATTCCCTTTTATTTCTTCTTTGTTTCTTTCTCTTTTCCATCTGTCCTTTTCTTTTGTCTACCACCTTTCTCCATCTGCCATTATGTTTCTGTTCCCTCATAGCAGCCATGTCTGTATTATCCTCACATCAGCTTTGCTTAAAGTACAGTGCTGTGCTGGGATGGAGATGGAAGTTAGCTCATAATGCAAAGTGTGTGTGTGTGTTATGCTTACTGAATGTCAAATAGATGTGGGCTTAGGTTTATATGACAGCAAGAGAATACCACTGAGGTCTAACAACTGTGTGTGTGTGTGATGATTCAAGGGCAAATTGAAAAGTAGCTGGCGCTGCAGCGCTCTTTAAACAGGTGTCCTGTCAGTAGATGAGGTAAAATCAGCAGAGGTGAACTCTGCTGATCTCTCTTTGTTTACTCTTTCCTGTCCCACCATATGCCTCCTTTATTACTTTGTCTCTTAAGTAACATTTAACAAGTCTAGTGCAAACTCTGCAACTCATCAGGCAGCAACACAAACTCACCTCAGGGGGAATAAAGTTAGATCTGAACACATCATATACAAATGTTTCTGTCGTGTGCATATAGACTGTTAAAAATGTGTGTTCTTATATTAAACGTGGACAAAGTTTCAAACAAAATCAATTTATAGTAGGGACAGAGCCTGTCTTGTTTGCGAGGCGCAGTCAGTCAGAAGAAAGTTGGGTTAAATCAGTGGTTTCAGGCAAAGCTTAAACTGAGGGTTTGCATTAATGCCCAGTATAGTACAAATGTGGATTATTTTAAGTTGCCAATCATGCAAAGTTACGATAAAATCTGAAGCTGGAAACAAGTATAATATGTCTCCTTTTATGACCACTTGGCCAAACCCGGTAGATTTGGTTTTTCATCACAATACTCAGCATGTTGGTACAGTGGTTACCACTGTTCCTTACAGCAAGAATGTGCTGGGTTCAAATCCAGGTCAACCCCGCGACAGACTGGTGACCTGTCCAGGGTGTACCCTGCCCCTCCTGTGACAGCTGGGAAGGCTCGAGCCAGAACTGGGTAAATGGAAGAAAATGGATGGGTGGTCACAAAGCTGATGTTAGCAGCTTTGTGATCAGTGTTAGCAGCACTGCACACAGTACAATTATGAAAACAACAAATAAACCTACAGCTGTGTGTCTTTTAATAATAAATGCTTTTTACAAGTTTCGTATAAACATTTAGCAAACCATCCTTTGCGAGATGCTCGCATGAATGGCTGCCGGCACGTCAACATAATAATGTTAGCACATTAGCATCAGATTACACAACTGAAGCTCAGCTCAATCTGTTGCCAGTTGATCCAGCTCTGACACGAAGAGGCTTGTGTGAGCTGTGCCAAAATAGCCCCTGTACAGGAGGTGTAATCTTCTGATTTAGGGACCTGAATTTCAGTTACAAATATTACATAACCTTAAATTGATCCAAAATCAAAACTAGGAAAGTATTTTACGTTCTAAGGACTTTATGCTGCCTAGTGAGTATTGGATGATTGCAGACAAAGCCCTGTTAAGGCAAAACTGTTCATTCTGCAGCTGTCTCTCTTGGCTTCCACCTCGTTTTTTTTTTTTTTTTCTTTCCTCTGTTTCTCTCCTCAATTAAGTGTGCTTAGTAGTCGCAGCAGTTTAGAGAAATGTGATTACTGCAGTAGTCAGATAAAAATGAATCATTCTTCTCCCACCTCTTCATCCTTGGTTAGTTCAACTCGTGATCTCCTCCCACCTACATTCTGGCTTCTCCCCTGTTCAGTTGATAACTATTCCTAGTTTTGTGTCTCCATTTTCAGCTTGTTTTAATTATTTGCACTCATTCCTTTTAAAAAGAACGACAAACAGAAAAAAAACATTATTTTGGGGCAAAGTCGGCAAACATTTTAAGCAGTTTCTATCAGGGCTGACTGGCGACTCTGTACATGCAGTAATTATATCCTGGTGACATTGAAATTATATTAAATTTATATAATGCATCAACATAACTGCATTTTAAGCCAGCTGGAGAGTTTCTTGCTTCTTGCTGGACTTTTGTAAGTATTGTGAGTTATAGTAACTTTGATGGGTCTTTTACTTTGCCTTTTTATTTTTGAGTTGTCAAAACCCACATTTAGGTCATTATGATGACTAGCTGTTTTAAACAGGAACACCCAAACTGCTTTTTCGAAGAAGAGAAACAATGATGGGGGCCTGAGACAATCTTACCTCAGATGCTGGTCTGTGTAGGACAACTCTGCCATGCAAATCTCCCCTGAACTTCATGTTTGTATGTAAATTTGAAGCATAATTTCCTCATGGCTTCTTCCTGTGTCATTTGACTATGAAATGTAATACAGTAAGGGTAACAGTACTGCCTGTGTCTCAGTTTACAATGCTGAGCATCATGTTGCCTTGTGCTGAAGCAGTGTAAAGTATAAAATCCCTTTTTGAAGAGTGGCGCGCTTTTACTGCAAGTTTATAAATAAGCATTTTTGCACAAATGTTCACATGATGACTTAAAAATAACACAGATCAGGGAGGAAGTTTGTGGTAGATCATCTCATTTTTTCCATTTACGATATTTCTGGGTTATATGAACATGTCATGGTCTGTTTTGTTTTTTTAAGCGTAGTTTCTTTTAAATACATATGCTTCTTTAATGGAGCCTAGCTGTTTGGTTTTTTTTTATGGTTTATCATTTGATATGTTGATATTTGAATTATTTGTAAATAAACTATAGCTTCATTAGACTTTTTCCACACCACTACAGTAAGGGTAACACAATTTCACTGTGTGAAATTGGAGCAATAGCTGATGTTTACAAATATTGCTTGTTTTGTTTGTGATAGTTAGTCAGTCATCTCACTGTTTGTTCCAGTGAAGTAGAAAAATCTTTATTATACCTATTAAAATGTATTTAAACCCTTCAGCAACCTGTCAATGAAACTAGATCTCAAAGATAAGAACTCTACAGTAAGATAAGAGATAATTGTCATCTTACACTCACACTAAGGTTGGGCGATGTGTCCTCAGTCTGTCCTCCCATAGAAGCTCAGGTTGAGTGGAGTTCTTTTTTTCTCCTCTTGTCCCTGATGTTGTGTAGTTTCATTGTTTCTTACCATGCTACCTCTCTCCGACCTGTCTTCCCAATGTGATGTTTGTGCTATGTATGTTTGGTTGGAAGGGGTCCAATTTCACTGCAGGTAACATGTATGTGTAACATTGCATGGGACAAATAAAGGTTCAATCAATCAATGTGAAAATTTTCCAACCGACAATCGTCACTCCAATCAATGACGATAGGCGACATATTCGCGCAGGTGATGGAGCATCGTAATCATGCACGGACTGCCCCGTTTCCACATCTACGTTTTCCCTTAAAAACGTACACTTTCCCCTTCGTTTGCGCCTTTCGTTTACACACAAACGGAGATGTCGCCTCTGAAAACGATTCTTTCTAAAAACTCCGGCAAAAGTGGAGATTTTGGAAAACGCCGTTTTCGCGTCGCAGTGTGGACTGCAAAAACGGAGGCTTTCGGAAACGATGACGCATTTTAGTCATGTGATGCAGTCATGTGACCAATTCAACTAAGATGGCGGACGGCATTGTACAGCAGTTGTTTTGTTTGCTCTCAATTTTGACGGCCCTATTAAAGATTAATATCAGTTTGTACATGCTCCAGATAGCTTTTCTTCAAAGAAGACGGAATGTAAAGTAAATAAGTAAATAAACGACAGACGGAAATGACGCAGGTCGACTCGTCTTACGTTTCACGCATGCGCGGTACAGGAACGTAAGCGTTTTCAGTGTGGATGAACAACTCTTCAGAAACGATTGAAAACGATAGTGCGGAC
>VVHJ01006167.1:22785-43559 GCA_015107715.1 Tylochromis polylepis
CTATAGAATGTACTCCATATGATTAGGATTGTATTATGAGCAATTTAAACACACCAAGGCCCGCAAGGTGAGCTGCAAGAATCTCTTTTGATCAAGCACTGAGGGCGCTGACTCTGATTAGTATTTTAGGTGCATGTCACACACTCAGCACCATGTAATAAGCCCATAAGCGACTCCAGTAATCCCAGTGCAAGGACGCAGCCCGAGTGGGAGGTGCACTGGAGGTTGAAGATGCACATATTTGTGAGCTGTCAGATTCCCATGTGGTGACAACACTGATGACATCGAAATGTTCCCGAGCACATGCAGTGTGCCATTGTGCACCTGTCTCAGAAGTCCGTAAGGTGCAAATGGTGCAGCACTAAAAATAGATGTCTGCTGACATTTGGATATCCAGAAATAGAGGTGTTGGTTTAATATGGGCTTACTGTATGATATTGTCTTACCATGGGTAAACAAGTTGGACTGGTTGAGTGATGGGACTACAGTATCCTGTGTTATACTGGGATGATTATGAAATAATAAAGTGGCATGCATGCATCGTGACCTGAGTCGTGATTAATGTGCAGGGTCTTTGCACATTAATCAAGTACAGATGCTTTTATTGGGTGCCAGAGAGAGCAAAGTAAATAGAGTTATAAGGCTCCTTAAGGCCTTGGAAAATACTTGAATTTCTGTGGACACTATTATGGGTGTTAGGTTGATAATGTCAGTCTGTTGGTTGGTCCAAAGCAAAAGATTCAGTTTATTGTCGTGTGTATGGCAAAGAAAAGCGCCAAATCCTCACATCTGAGAATCTTGAAAACACAACATGTTTGTATGACTCCTTTTTGAAGACTAAGGGGTACATAAACATTTTGTACAGAGGGAAGAATTTAGCGTTTATTGTTGGCACAATCTAACAGTGAAATTCTAACATTCTGTGCTTTCCACAGGACGAGTCTACGATGGCAAGGTTTACACAGGGCTGTGCAACCTGAATGAGCGGTGGGAGCGCCTCTCGCTGGCACAGAAGAAAGGCATCAACCATCGCTACCAGCTGGGCTGCAACTGCAGGGTGAGTGTCAACAGGCAGCCTTTGCCCCAACAAGGATATGATAGATGAGGAAAGACGAGGCTCAAGAGGAGCTTACTGCTACTCATTTTTCCATAGGCAACTAAATGTTAACCTGCTGGTTGACCACTTATAAAGTTGATTAATATAATAGTATTTAACCATTACAGGAGGAAGGATGTGTATACTTAGTTATGGTGGCTCTGTATAAAGAATCAAATCAATTTACTTGCATTAATTCTACTGCAAGCCATTGAACGGATGTTATTTTTTTATTAAGACTGAAATATGAGCTCCTTTTTAAGTGTCTAATTCCCACAATTATCCATCACAGATGTTTAGCTGGGGTAGAAATGGAGAAAAAAAAACAAGTTTTACTACTGTCACTGGGAATTAAGTAACAGGTCTGGAATCAGCTCAAGTCTCCCATTTCATGTGACTCACACATGTAGCTTGCCACTGCACAGCTGCCAAAACGCCTCATAAACATCTTACTGTACAGCGGCGGACATCTGCTAACGCGCTGGGCCCCTATCAGTATAAGTGGATTAGCAGAGAGACCTGTTTGTTCCCAATACAGGCCAGAGCAAGTATACTGTGCTCAGATTGTACGTGGCAGTAGCCCAGAGCCATCCAAAGAAGGCAATCAATCAACTGAGGCTTTACGGTGACGGCCCTTAGGTGCAAAGCAGACACAGAAATCACTGCACTATTTTAAAAAAAACACACTCCTCTGTCCTCCGCATTCCTTCACAAATGAGGACTTACTGCACTGGAGAGCAAGAAGCATGTAGCAGTTTTATTACTCTCCACAGATCATTAGAAGTAAAGTTATGTCAGACATCTCTGAACCACAGAGGATAAACTTTCTTGGCCTGAGTAACAAAAGCAGCCAAAAATGGCAAACGTGGCCTTTAATGTACTAATTGAATTTGCTGCTGAATTCATATCTAGATAAGTGTGATGACTCAGTTATGCAGCCCCTCCGTTTATCAGCGCCCCGGGTAGTTATGTGAATCTTCCTGTCACTTCAGGCTGTATATTCATCTGTGAAGCTGCTTTTTGTGTGAGCACCTGGAGCGGTGACGCACGAAAGGGTAACATCGAAGTGAATCCTTAACTATAAAAAACGCTCGCTGTTTCAGGAAGACTTCAGCGTTCCATCACACAAAGCAGCACATGCCAGAGTAGACTTACTGGGTTTGTGCTTAGTTATTTAGAGGGCTGACATTTTTTTTCCAGTCCAATCAGATCAATTAATCTGCTGCAGGAAATGCCTGAAAGCAAACGCTGAAAAGCAGTAGAGCAAAGATGCATGTTTTGCTTGGTTCACCAAGCGTATATTCCATGTCAAGTGTTTCAGTCATGTCATACTGCACTTGTCACTTCCTGTCTTTGAAGAGCCAAACTATTTTCTTAATATTTTTGTAGCACTCATTAAGCTAATTCTACTTTGAACTTTAAATTATCTTAAATACTGTAAACTCAAAGTACTTTAGGCTTTGAGAAAATGTATTCAAGGAACATCTTTCATATTGCAAAAATCTACTTATTTGACTTCTTGCTATGCTAACTAGGAAGGCAGATCCAAGCTAAACCAGTGTTACCATTTTCCGCCATTTTCAACCTCTTCCTGCTAAGCTAATTAGTGCTAAGCTCACTAGTTCTATGGTTTGATATTCAATTATGATATAAAAAGCTGTTATTATCCAAATCCTAACCCCCTCCTAAAGGTTCTGCTGAAATATCCATATCATGTATGTTCTAGCAACATGTCAAGTCATGGGATAGTGCTTGTCAGGCTTCATCTTGGGTTTTACTTCTTTCTTTGTAGATTAAGCCCTGCCACTACCTGCCCTGCTTCGTGACCTCCAAGAACGAGTGCTTATGGACGGATATGCTGTCCCACTTCGGTTATCCCGGCTACCAGTCCCGACACTATGCCTGCATCCAGCAGAAGGAGGGCTACTGCAGCTGGTACCGAGGCATGACCACCCGTGATAAAACCACCATCAATGCCACTGACCCCTGAACCGAAACACCCTCTGACTGAAACTCGCTGCCACCTCCAAACTCCGTCCCATCCCTGGTCACGTTTAGAGTATTACAGGACTCTTCAAGCTCCCCCTTTTAAAGGGGTAATAAAGAAAAAAAAGAGCAAATCTATTACAGTGCCTGTTTGTAGCACTTCTGATAGAAAATAAATCCCCCCCCCCTTTTTTTTGTACAGCTTGTCCTGTAGCTCTTTTTCCCTTGTACTACAAACACCATCCTTTCCACCAAGTCGACATCGGTGACAAAGACAGAAAGGGCCAATAAAAAGTGTAAGACCTCGTTCCACCTACTGAGAGCTTCTGAAAAGATTTCCTCTCTAAAAAGTATTATTTAAAGTATCAGTATCATTGGCTTTAATTTGGCAACCTGCAGTTTAGCCAGTAGCTAGTGTCAGGATCATTTGAATGAAGAGAAGTCTCTAAAGCAAAAGCTAGGAGGTGTCAGATGAAGTATACTACCAAGATGATCCATTGTAAATTTGCTGAGTAAAGCTAGCTCGTTGCTACTGAACAGTGCTTGCTATCAATATACCGAACATGGCCGAAATGGTGCCAACATATTATATGTTAAAGATACATCTCTATTTTGGCTTCAAACCCCTTTGTGAAATTGACAGTGTTTCACAGTGAAGTATTTATCGATTATGTTCGGTTTTACCTGTAACACATGTCTTTATAATGGTAGTATGTCTGCTTCCTGTTTTTCAAGCGACTGTTGTGCACTGCTGCACAAATGCTAAAAGTAACACAGTGCCAGTGCAGGGAAGCGCCCTATTTCTTGCAGAGATGGTGATATTTTATTTGTTGCTGTATATAAAATAAGCTACAGAAATCAACTCATCTGAAACCTCTATTACATTTATTTATATGTTTATTGGATTATACTATGTGGTATATGTGTGTAAAAGAAAAATAGGCCAAATAATATCGTGAACTCACTGCAGTGTATTAAATGATCTAGAATGAAGCACCAGCATCAGCAAATTAAATATTATGGTACATTTTCTTTGTTTTTGTTTGGGGGGGGGGTTGGCTTCATTATAGTTCCCCCAAGCTGGTACTCGTTACCAATCCAATAAAATGAAAATTATAACAGAGGTTTCAGAGAAGGACATATTTTGTAAGTGTATATTCAGTCTTTTGTATTTAACTATTTGAGATGAACATTATATATAAATGAAAGTAACAATATATTGTCACTAAATTTATTCTTGTTTGCCTGTTCCCGTCTAGGGTTTTCTCTTATTTTTCTTCCCTTCATTCCATTCCAATAACGGACACAGACTGGCCTCATAAAGAGGAAGAGCCCCTTTGTAATTTATGCTAAAAGAGCACTAAGTACAGAAACTGTTGGTTTGCTTCAGGGAATAATTAAAAGAATACTGATATCACTCTCACATGTTTGTGCTAATTATGAATCTATTTTTGGCAGTCATTTAACCTAGCTTATGGTATGTTGGTGTAATTTAGCTTACAGTACCATACTGTAAGCTACCTGGCATAGCATGCTAGAGAGGAAGGACAATCGTTTTTTTAAATTGGTTTAAATACTAACGTGTATGTTTCACGTGTATGTTAAACTAGGCTAACTAGGTGGCATTTCATTTATGGTCAATTTCCGGTTATCTGTGTCACTTTTCTTTATCACTTTCATTCCTACAAAATTCTACATTTGTTTTTTTGGTATGGTTTTGTTTTTTTTAACACCATTTTTAGCAAAATAGCTGAGGGGATAAAAAATAATCAGTACCATTATACCATTCTCTTTTCTTCTTTTTTTTGTTGCTTTTTTTTATTAAATGAACTTTTCAACAGTATTTAGTTTATCGTTATCGTTATACCTAAATGAAAAGCCAAGCGAGAAACATTTAGCATAATATCCTCATCTCCATACATTATGATGAGGCTCTTCCTCTAGCTGTGGTATTTCTGTGTCATTATTTCTGTGGTTCATGTTTATGTAAATATACTATCTGCTTAACACAGAAATCAGTCAAAAGGAAAAAAAAATCCAATCAAGGAAGCTGTGTACAGTCTGTGTGTAAACACTGATTTATGAATTATGTGGGTGGGGGGTATTTCCTTGTTGGGGTTGTAGAAATGTTTGACTTAATTTCTGTGTTTTATATTTTTATAATAAAGACTTACTGAAAAATGGTCCACAGGAGGTCTTTGGTGATTTTTGTGCACATCTGTGAGATTGCGCGCCCCCCCATTGAAATGAAGAATAATATCTGCGAGGCACTCACCATCTGTGTGTGGTTGGGATAAAAAGTTTGTTCATTCAAGGGGAATTTCTCAGGGCCGAGGGAGCGGTAGAGCTTAATCATCTGAGAAAACTGCAAGCAAAAATAAACAAGACAGGCAGATGTCATTATTCAAGAAGGGTGGCAGAGGCGTAACAGAAACTTCTAAAAGAGTCATGTGTGTTAACTTAACGACTTTTAGGAACAGAGGATTGTCTGAAACTCAACTTTCTTTTTTTTTGTTTTTTTTTGGTCAGACGCTTAGCTGCTTATAAAATGTGGCCTGGTACAGTTAGACCCACCTGTTAGTGTGTGGGTTTGATCACCTGTTCTTCTTCCAAAATAATAATTCATTTGCTTACACTCCAAGGTAATTCTTTCTTGGAGTTATTTATTCTTGAGGTGCTGGAATGCTGGAATTTCCTTTCCAATAGATTTTTCTTCAGACCTGCTTCAGTTCATTGTTTTAAACTTGTTGCATTCAGCAGTTTGTTAACATATACAGGATGATGGGTGCATTACTGGTGATCAACCACCTCATTTTTTTAACTCATGCTTTGTAAAATGGGTAACAGAACTGTAAATGTCTAGTGAAGAATTACACATTTAACAAAACTGTGCACTGCATATTTCCTGCTTTAAACCTAAATTTATGAACTGTTTCAAAGCCAAGCAACTACATAGTTTTCACTGCAGTTTTGTAGCTTCTCTCAGTACAGAGTGACTAAAAACACGTGGTGGTGGTGGTGGAGGCCGCCCGCTCCGCTGGCTGGCTGGCTCCAGACACAGGTGTTGTAGTTCCATTTAATAGCACAAATAAATCAGCTGGAGGCAGCTGCTGAGAGAGGGACTTTGCGACACCTTTGTGTGGGTTAAAGTAGAGCAAAGAGAGCAGTTACGGAGTGCTTACCACCCAAGGTTTGCTGCAGAAGTTGTATATGGATAAAAGAGAGTTGACGCTTGGGATGCCGCCAAAATGCAGGCCAATGACAAGATTCCTGAAGTCCTCACCGGGAATCATGCTGTAGGCGTGCTGGCGAATCAGAACAAAGTCTGGCTTGAAGGACCTGCAGCAGGACGGATACGGAAAAGGAACAATCAAACTGGGCCTGTTGTCAAGGTTAAGCATATAGTTAGGATTCTTCAGGGTGAAAATAAAGGCTGTTTAGGGTTACGTTAGAGTAGGGAAGAATTCCAGGCAGCTTTGGCTCAACAGGTAGAAGTAGAGCAAGGTTGGTGGTTCAATCCCTGGCTCCTTCTAGTCTGCATTTCAAAGTGGTTGTGCTATACATGTCCTTAATGAGTACATAATAAAAAGCTGTATGAAGCCATGGGTGAATGCAGCTTGTAAAAGTGCTTTGAGTGTTCAGAAAAAGCAGAAAGCAGTGTACCTGGTCTGACTGATCAGCATCCACTGACATGAAATCTTTGCAAGCTTTTGCACCCAGAGGTGCCAGTACTTCTCTTTATGGCCAGTACCTACACGGCTATGGGTAGCAGCAGAAGCTATAATTAGTGCTGATTACCTAATAAGCGTATTGGAATTTATGAGCATACTGGTGTCAGATCAATGAGGTCTTAGTCTATTCCTGTGTTTTGGGGGGAAAAAAATCGAAAACCAACTTTTTTTTTTTTTCGGGGTGGTGTTTTTGATATGTCTTTTTTTTCCTTTCTTTATTTTTTTTTAACTCTCCCCTGATTTCCAAGAGTTGGGGAAAAAAAAAAATTCAACTGCAAAAAAATAAAAAATTAAAAAAAATTCTGATAACACTGGTTTAGGGGTACAGCTGTTTAAGGTGCCTGATGTGCCGGAAAAGTTTTTTATTAATCACGTAAACTGGACCGAACAGGTGGTATAAAATGTGACTCTTTTAGCAGATCATAACCATGCACCCACTCCTCCATGTAACAATCACCTTTCAGTTTAACACCTAACCTAACAGTACTGAGGGCAAGCATCTCCAGCACATTGTCTCCTTGCAGGCCGACAGCTCTGTTGGCACATTATTAACACACTATATCTGGACGCAGTGTTTACAGTCAGGCCCTCCGTTGTTCAGTGCACCGAGCTGATGGGGTAAAGAAATGCTCCTTACAGCACCTAATCTTTTTGGATTATCTATCCAATTAACACAGCCTAATCCTTCCTTTTTACACACTATTCTGGGATCAGGGCCAAGTGCCCCATCACCCACCTGAAAGCCTCTTTTAAACTAGCCCAAATTTCATAGTAACAATCGGAATTCAGTTTGACTTTTATTTATTTATTTATTTACCTGAAAACTTTAAAGTTCTTTACAAATGTTCCTGCCATTTGTTACACTAATGTAAAATTTATTAGAGCCCGACCAGTATAAGACAGACACCAATATTTGCTTATCTGAAAATCTGATATGTGTGGGGATATTTTATTTTTTTCGGACATGGGAAATAAACATTTGTTTTGTGTATTTCTGAGTCCTTACTATGGAAATGGAGTTAAAAAAAAAGAAAAAAAGAATCTTGTTTTATTGTGACAACAAGTTACCAATTACTCGTTTACACTGTGCCCCACTCTCCTCGGATCATCGGGTTTTTGGGTTCTAACCACATGGGACGTTGCATGGTGCCCTCTAGTGGACAAATTGTGCAACATTGACATTCATAACATGGTCGAAAGGGCGTTTCTCCTGCCTGTTCTTTACTTTTTCCGATTTTCATTAATTTTCATTCATTCATCAACTGTTATAAAAGTCGATAAAGACATACTGGAAAATAGCCAATATATCAGCCCTGCCCATTGATTGATCAGGCTCTAAAATTGATCTCAATCATACAGTGAAGTCTGGCTTGTACACACTTTTGTGCGACACAAGACCTACAAAAGTGTCCATATTTGATAAATTGGTCATGAGAGACTCACCTATCCATTTCCAGAACTTGGTGCATAATGACACTAATGTAAAATGACACATTGTACATACTCGTGAGATTCAAGTGGCTTTGAAACAAAGCAGTATTCAACAGACTGAGACTGGTCAAATCCTTGCATTCATGTTTCCATGATTAGTACCACATCTAACATGCTTTGACATGATTTTTCTAAAGGAAGCATCGGCCCGCTGCAGGTGGAAACCAAGCTGATGAGAGTGGTGAGACTAAACCCAAACAAAGTTGTGGGATATAAAACCAAAACAATGAAAGACATTTAAGGCAATATAAAGCTGATGGAAACTACAGAGTGAGAAAGTCTTTTGTGGGTTTGTTGCTAAGGGAGATGCCTTTTGACACATTCCCCTTGTGAAAAATACTTACACTTATTAAAACAGAACACAAAGGTACACAGCAAGCCACTGGATTACCTGCAGTTACAGACACAGGTGCATGCAGTAGGTAGAGGGGTGCAGCTTGTGGGCTGAAATTACAGCAAGGCCCTCCAGCAGACTCTGGGGTCTTCAAGCGCTGCTTATGTTAGACTGCACAGACAAGACTGGCAGGATGGCTGAGGAGTGATCTGTCCTCGGCGACAGAGCGACTACAGCTGTTCCTCCCTGCTGCTGCGCTCAGCCGCAGTGGCAACTGACCAAAGGCTCTGCTATTTATACTGGATGGAGCTGTTTATTGAAGCCCCAGAACCTGACCAGACTCAACTGCTTCCTAAACACAGGACGTGCTGTTCCAGGCAAACTTCATTCTGGTTACAACTGTGCACGAGCAGTTTAATCAAGATACGCCTTATTAGCCTCAAAAAACAAACTTGATTACACTACTTGATTATAACAGAACGGGCAGACGCAGCTGTCGTTCAGCACAGTGGGATTTCACTGGGCGAGAGTTAATGGAGGCAGTGCCCTGAAGCAGCAGAGCATCACTGAAGTTTGTCACCCATTAACTTTGCTTTTGTGTCTCTTCGCGGACTCATCCTGTTAAAGCACTGCCTCCCGCGAGCCACGGATTAACCCCGAAGCAGCATGTTTATGTTTTACGATCCGAATAGCTCGGGCCCCCGAGATTCACCGCTTCACAGGCGATATGCTAATGTGCCCTTTGAATGGGTTACAGGGCAATAAAAGGCTAATAAGAGGCTCTGATGGGGGAAGAGCACAGATATAGATTAGGAGGTGAGGACAGAAAGGATTCATGTGGATTCAAAAGCCCACACATAAGACAGGATTTGTAAAGTAAGCCAGACAGGGACCGACTGGGGTTATTTTGTGTGGCGTGTGCATGTTATGTTCAACCTGTCTGTACATGGGCTTCCTGCAGGTGCTCCTCCACAGCATGTTAGGGTTAACTGATGATTCTCAACTGGCTCTAGCTGTGGATGTGAGAGTTTGAGGTCTTCTCTTCTCGCTTTCTGTGTGTTCGCCCTGGTATAGACTGGTGACTTGTCCGGTAATAATAGTCCAGTATTAACAGGTCACTCTTACAGTCACTTCACATAAACCCTTGAAACAGGCGGGTGTCACTGCACAACAGTAGCTCTATGCAAATATGAGCTAAAGTATGTGCTGATTATAAGTCATAGAAAATGTTTGGGAGCTGCCACTGACACTATTTTAAGTCAACATCTCCATCTCATGACTCCTTGCTCATGAATGCAGCCGCTCCCAGTGACGAACCCACAAAGAAAAACTGCCTGACTCTGCAGTTTCCCCCAGCTTTGTGGGTGACTTTTAGCATCTCACTTCTGGTTGCTTTGGCTTTACAGATTTTGAATTTAATATTTTGGTTAACTGTTACAGCTCCAATCTGAGTAAGATCCATCATGCAATCCTTTAAACACAGGTCAACAGATAGCTGGGGAACACAGGGGAACATTTAGTTGCACCAACAGTAAAATATTTCCCTTTGGAATGGGTGACAAAAAATAGATCCAGAAGAAGAGTGAGTACTAATTTGTCACACAGATAGACTAGTATCTCCAAAGTAATACTTGCTCTGCATCTGTTTCATGAGTAAGAAAAAAAAAAAAAACACTGCCAATTCTATGAGCTTGTGCTATGTTTGTGTTTCCACTGCTCCAGTGAGAAAAGGTGAAAATTCTATAGGACAGAAAGACTTATAGCACAAGGCAGGTAATTCTCAAAGCACCGATAAACATGTTTAAAACAGGACACTCCACTTTATAGTGGCTGTGAATACACAGCGAGCCTGGCGGTTACGTAAGCCCGTCATAAAATATACCGCCCAACAGCGCCAACAGGATGTTTTCATCAGCATTCTTGGAGCAGGAAAGTATTCAAAACTCAGGACAATATGCTACCGTTTGGTCTCCAGATCCATTTATCATACAGAATCTCTGACCTTCTAATAGGCTCCAAAGGGATGTCTGAATTGTGGGGAACATATCTTCTTGAAACGGTCCTGTGGCTGATTCAAAAGCTGGTGAGGGCCTTATCTTCCACCATCAGTCTGTCTCTCATTGATAAGCATAATCGGGGTAGAACTCGGTGGGAATGCCACAAATGTCAAACAGTACATACCGAGGATCAGCACAGCGCTCGTACACAATGGTGGATTGTGCCGCGCTGGCTCCCTGTCATCAGAGAGAGAAATGCACCTTAGAGAGAAAAGTCTGTGCTTTCCTGTTTGGAGGACACACTCCAGAGCAAAAACAAACTCTAAATAAGGCCACAATGTTTTTATGTGTATATATGGAGGGAAAAAACTGTCTCAGTCCATCTAGCTTATTTCTTACTTCGGACAACTACAGGACTGTTGATTTTCTTTATAACTTGCTCATTTAAATTATATTAAGGTTTTACATTTTTCATGAGGTATAGCCACTCCGCCACTTTTTCTTCTTCAGGATTGACTGAACACTCTAAGGCAGCTATTCCCTAAGTCAAAAGGGAACCTAACACAGGGTGCTGGCTATAAACTGCTAATGTCACCCAGTCATATTCAAAGTGTTAAGGCGAATGAGTGACCCACCCCCAAGAGCAGTACATTTAGGCCCGAGTAATGAGTGATATCACAAACTAACCCCCTCCTATTACCAGTTTTAATTTGCTTTTTTACATAAATAACTACATTTATATAAATATGTGAATGTACATAATTGTGAGTAATTTCAAACTGAATTTTATTTTTTTCTGGGGTTTTTTTTGTATTACTGCAGCCCACCTGCAGTACTTTTTGCGCCCCATCAGGGGGCACCGGCCCACACTTTGGAAATCACCAGAGCTGGCTTTTCTGTTTCCCTGGTGAATGCATTTTGTTTTTCCCTAGTCAAAATTAGCGTTACATTTAATCAGTGTACTGCAGGTGCATTTTTCTAACAAAACTAGTTAGCCAGTGCCAGCATTAGCTCAGAGGTCCCTACGTTTACATTCTCATCAGAATACAGTCACATTCGGTCACTATATAAAAAAAAAAGATAATGGACAAAACGCTAATCTCAAAGCTTCAAAACAGTAGCACGTAAAAGGTATCGCAGCTGCTAAGTCCATCTTTTAATATACAGTCTCAATTGGCATAGAGATGGATCTGTGAGCCAATTAGCTTACCTCAAATGCTGAAAAACACAGTTAGCTTAACACGTTAGACATCACATGACTTAAACAAGCTATAGCTGATGATTACAATGAAATTAATTGTTTTATAATAAAATGTATGTTCTATGCTGAATTTTACCATTCAATCTCACGGCGTTCGTTAGTGTCTGAAGCTGCAGGACATTTCAGAGGAAACATTCACAGAAGCCACTGCATTCAAGTGTAGCACAGACAGAAAAGGTTCATGAGTTTTAGAAGATCTCTATTCGACTAAAAAAAAGTTTGAAACAGCAGAAGCAAAAACACTCAGTTACACTTATGACTCCTTGCAACTACCTGAATATTGATGAGATTAAATAATTAATTAACCCATTTTTATGAAGTTAAAACAATTCGTTTAGTTTGCTGTATTGGATTTTTACTAAGGACAGGACACGTGACACTACCATATCCAAAGGGTCTGAAGAACTCTTATTTCTCTCTCTGTGTGTGTACAGTCTCTCCCTGTAGCCTAGCATCTTGTTGTGGTCCCCAAGTCTGACTCTAGGACTCCTTGTGGTTGCGGCCGTGGCTCCAGGCCTGGTGGCACCAGAGTGACCTGGCAGCATCTCAGATCCTGGGAAGTTGCTGTCAGGGCTGCCAGAGGTCTGGATTGTCTCCAGCTGAGCTCGCAATCCGGGGCTGATCTTGACACCATGCTGAGGTCACGCAGAAAACAACCCAAAAAAAGAAACAGGGCCAAACACCAAAAAAATAAAACTTCACACTTGTTAAATTTAAGCAGGAGTGGGAGTAACTTTAGTGTGCCACAATTTTGAGAATGTTTGGTTGTTGAAGATTAGGAAAAAGAGTCCCACGGGAGGCAAATGTAATGAGGAAAAGGAGCTGCAAGAGGAATACAGTGCCAAATGACCTCTGGCAGAAGGGGAAATGAGCGTTGTTAGGAGTTTGAGTGAATTAGCGGGGCCATTTGTATTCATGGCTATATTACAAAAGCAGAGATGGTGGATCGGGCCTCACGGCCGCTGCATGCTTTCACTGCAGTCAAAAGAAACCACCCTCAGGCCTCCTAAAGCCACGTCTCAACTCAGCGTGTCTGTGAGCGGGATTTATTTGCTCGGTAACAAGATGAACCTGTTTGAGGTATTAAGTGTTCAGGCTGCTCTGGGCAGACAGTTCTCTCCCTGATTAAAATGGGTTTTTAAGGGGGTCGGCAGAAGGCGGGGAGGGAGGGGGTGTTAAGGATTCTTTGCTAGTGAGTGTGTGCGTGTACGTGTGTGAACAGCCTCTGTGTGGTCTAAACTGTAAATTGTCACCTGAGGTAACCAAAGGCGGATAGTCTTGTTATATGTGCAGAACGGATTTGGAAAGGAAAGCGGGGGTGGCCCTCTTTGGCGGGTAACTTTCAGCATAGAAAATTAAATGAAAGGAGGGGGTTAAAAAAGAAAGAAAAAAAGAAAGAAAGAAACAGGAAAAGGATCTACTACTGTAATCTGGCGGCCTCCCTCCCTCTGTCCATCTGTGGGGTTGAGAATGGCAAGGAATGTGACAAGCCAACTCAACCATTTGAGAGCCCCACAAAAAAAAAAAAAAGCAAAAAAAAGCTCACAATTAAAGAGAAGACTGGATCTAATGTTGAAACCAATTCAGATCATTACCAGCCCTGACAGTTAATTCAAAATTATGTTTTTCATTGACAGAAAATGACAGAACTGCAATTTGGGCCCAAACGAGTATATTTACCCAATGACTGCCCTCAATTTGGCTCTTGGTAATGAATAACAATAGCATATTCCACATCCTTTAAATAAGCTCATTTTAAATAGTGGCGTTATTGATCAGCTTTTTTGGGGTTGAGAAACACAAAGTGTGAACTTGTGTTTGTCTACAAGATGATTCCACAGGGCATTTTTAAGTAATATTAAAATGTAAGTCAGCCTGTCTAGAAACAGGCTGTTTCTGTTCTAGACCTCTGCATCACCACCTGAATCTTTTAATTTGCTCAAACAAGTCTGGTGTAATGCCCGCTGAAGGGAGTTAAACAAAGTTTGACCAATCATAGCAATGAGGTGTGACTAGGAATAAGCACATTTTACAGGATTATATCCCTGAAAAAAAAATGCTTATGGGTAGTAGAAACGTGAACTTTTAGGTTGGTAGCCAGCAGCTGAATTCAGTTTTCTTACCCCTCCCAATTCGAGTGCAAAGTCCTAGCTACAGTGGCCACTGTTGGAAAAACAACTCTGGCCATGATTCATCTGTAGGGTGTGTAGGCTGGCAGTCCACTATTTACCTTAGAGTCAGGTGTCCATATCTCTGGAGAACGCTGTAAAACTTTGCGAAAGGAGTTTCACACGAGTCAGTGAGTCAATGAAGCTCAATTCTGACCAAAGACAGTGATACTGAGGCGAGTTGTTGAGAATATCCGGAACCTTTCTTTTGGTAAGCGCTGTTGTTTTTGCCACTGTTAGCTGCTGTTAGCTGGCATTAGTGAAACTTTCTTTGTAGTGGGCTGGGACACTTAGCAAATAAACTCTCATGTAATGTGAGCATGTAATCAAACTCCTTATCAGAGGGAAAGTGTGATTTTTAGGACACTTTAGCCCAACATTAGCTTAGAGGATAATCTTTCATCCAAATGCCTGTGACGCCTCTTTGCTCGTAAAATACCCCCAACCTCTGGTTGACTGCACAGGACAACCAATCTCCAAACAATTGCATTCCAACTTGGATTGACTGCAATCACTCCCAGACAGACTAGCAACAATTTGCAAATAACTACTGACTCATCTATAAACACAGACAGATTGGTTGCACCATGTTGGCAATCTGTACCCATGAGTACAGCTCAGTTATACTGCTACATTAAAGCGCGGTTGCTGAGTACCTGTGTCTTTTTGGAGTTAACATCACTATGTATGGAGGAACTTGAGAATTGCTCTTTCTAATCTACGAGGTTCTGGTTGGACTCTGAATGTCATTGCTATTCTGTCCACCCAACCCTATGCAACTGCTGCTTTTGGGCTGGAGTTAAATGGGTTAATAATACTCACCATTTGATCATCTATTAAATTTATGTGCTGAACTTTCTGTAAAAGGGCATTTGGAGTGGTTCACTAGTGAGATCTAGTATTACTGTAAGTATCAGTGTCCTCAAGGGTATAATAATGTGTGCAGAAGTATTAATTAGATCCTCCAAGAGTAGTAAAATATTTTTTTATAAAACTGTGATCCTTGCCATGATGAAAGTTCAGTGTTACATTACAGAGAACACGCCAACGGTTCTCAATCCTCCACGTCCACTCTAATTGTACTTTTATATTTTAAGCATCTGGCTCCAGCCCCAAACTTCCAGTGAGTGCAACAGTAAAACAAGCTCAATAAAATACTCAATCACCAGCAGATAACGTCCCCATAGCCCACTATTAATCACCACTAATGAATCATCTGCTTTTATTAACCACAGTTAGAGCTCTGTGAAGATGGCAGAGGAGAGGAACGCTGCTCTGTGGCTTATCAAACTTTGGCTGCAGCGACCAGTGTTCCCACTTTGAGCCAAGCAGCCTGGCTAGAGGTTTTGGCAGCAGAGAGCAGAGAAGCCAAAGGGCTGACTACAGCAGAGCAGCAGGGAATAACATGCCAGAACTACTGTACCTTGTGGTGTGTCACTCTGCTCTACTGTAGGCTGTACAGCCTGTGCCACGTTGCACGCCGTGTATGGTGATATGTAGAGTTCAGTCCGTAAGTATGTGGACAGTTATTTTTCATTTTGTGCCTCAGGCCATTTGAACTGAAGCACCAGTTCCTCTGTTTTAATGAAGCTTATGCGCAAGTTCAGCAAGGAAGATCTGTAATCAGTCATCTGCCTGCTTTCCTGGGTGTTCGGCTGCTTTTCTGTTCTCTACATCACTTGAGTGAGGGGAGGAAGCACAGAGATACATTGTGACCTGGCCCTGGAGTGCCTATGGGCCTACTATTTGCTACTTAATATTTCCTATATTTAGGCAGGAAGTCCATAAAGCATCAAGACTAATCATGTGCTGGACACTAAGGTTTAGCTGGCTAGATTACCAAGTTGGCGTCATAGGTTTCTTGCCAAATCTTGATCTTGGTTAAGGATCTTGTCAAATGCAATAGCTAATGTGCATCTTATCTTGCTTTGCTACTGCAGTGGCAAAAGTGTCATGGAAAGTCTAAATAGAAAAGCAAATCAAAGAGCTATTGTGAAAAGTAAAGTGGTAAGATAACGAAAGGAGTATCTCAGTATACACTTTTATCTATGACAAACAACAAATTTATAAACACTTATAAACAGCTTATGTTCAAATTTTAATAAGATATGCGAGACTACGTCCACATGTACACGGGCATTTTGGTAATCATAGCTTGTCCTATGTCCTATGCGTTTTGGCCTGTCGTCCACACGTAAACGTCATTTTGGATCACTTATGAAAATCTACCAGGGTGAAGATTTTTCCAAAACTCAATTTTTGCATTCACATGTGGATATGGAAAATGGAGATTTAATCCCACAACTTTAAAGGTGTGCGCCTTTAGCTTTTTTTTTTTTTATGTCACACTATGCGCCATGTTATCATTTGCAGGTGTTTGATTGGCCAACATTTCTTCACAGTGTGCGTTATAGCGCCACCTGTCGCTCTGCCATGAACTTGACATCACTTGAGATTATTTCTTGAGTTTTTGTGTAGACAGATAAGTTTCAAATCAAACTTGGAAAAATCCACATTAAAAAAAAAAATACCTGTGTAAGTGTAAACCTAAGAATCCCTTCCCATTTGGAAGCAACAACTGCTGTCCTCAGATAACAGCAGGTCCTATAACCAAGTGTCAGTATGTGGCATGCTGGAGTGAATGTGCCCCATACATAAGTAGACACATTGTGTTTTTATGTGTATCCAATGGTAAGAATGAGGCTGGATTTTTGCTATAGCTACATTTATGCTTTCAGGCATTAGGCCTAGTTCACATTTGTGCTGCCTTTTACAGCGAGCATCAGCTGAGACAACACTGCACTCAGTCAGCAGCAACCCACAAACCAGCTGCTACAATCAGCAACCATGCAGGTAAGAGACGCATTATTCTCAACAATAAACTAAATTAAAACTCTAAAAGAGGAACACAGCTCTCTCAAAGAAAAGATCGCCATCCAAGAAGATAGGCATAAAATAAAGGTAGGATGGCTCCAAGACAACCTTACACAAAAAGGTGAGGTCTGCCAAAAATCTGTCAAAAAACCAACACCTCAGATCAATGCACACACTGACCTCCTCCACCATTAGAAAATAAGTAGAATGGAACAACGTCTGTGCTGCTCTTCAAGATAACATTGCTCGGCAGGAGGAATCCTGCAAGACCAAAGTCTAGGAGGAGGAGAACAAGAGAAACATTCTCTCTGGGAAATTTCTGGAAAAAGGGAATCAGTGGGACAGAAAAGCAAGAGAGGCAGAAAAAGACACCAAACTCCTCATCAACAGGATGCAACAGCTTCAGGTACGCAGCCTGAGCTGATCATTTTATTTCACGATAATGTTCTGTTGCATCCCAAAATGCTTTCACTTAATGCAGAATCCTTAAAGCGATTTTTTTTTTCTTTTTGTCAAACAGCTTGCACTTCAGAAAAGGAGCAGGAAGAGGTAGTTGCACAAAAATCAAAAAGGTGGAGAAAAAGAAGGAGGAAGGAGAGGAGGAAAAGAAAGGAAAAAGAATGGGAGGGGATGGAGGGGAAAGGAAACTGCAGAGGAAAGAAAACGAAAAACTAGAGGAGGCACAGAGGAGTGAGGAGAAAGCAACTCTGATTCCTACAGTTTCCCCTCTCTACCTTCACCCCCTAACTCATCCCTCTCAGAAACTGCCTCTACCCTCCAGCCCCAGCTCTCCCTCTCCCATTCCTCCACCACATCCAGAAAACTGTGTGAAGGTATTCAGGAGACAGTAAACCGGAATCCTACACCTCCTCTGATTGTATCCCCATCGCACCTTGATCCTTTACGCCCCAACCCTTTTTCCTTACACAGAACCCTTTACCCTCCCTCCATCCCTCAACCTCTGCTACCCCCTTCCTCCACCCTTTACTCCCCTTTTCCCTCCATTTAGTGTCACTGTTTCACTGTAAACAATTATAAATAGCTGTAAATAGATGTAGATACTGCTAAATAAATGCATATACAGTAGCTGTAAATAGCTCAATAAAATGTAATCGATTACATCTAAATCTACAGTGTTCTACTCCAGTGTTGTACTACTGGCTTGTTTTAGATTTCAATGTGATAGTTGGAGTCAACAAATTAATATGGATGTTGAAAGGATGGAAAGTAAATCAGTTTCCTCATGCATGTGTTCATCACTCATGTTAATATTTAAATGCATCTCAGCATGCAGAGGAACTCAGCACTGATATCTGTTTGGGTTACACTGACAACAAAGAGAAAATAAAGCCCCCACTTCTGGTGGCAAAGCAAACTCCTAGAATACATTTTAGACAGCCAAGTCAATTCAAGTCAGCACCTCCATCTGTAATTTTGCTGACTGCTTGGGTTTTACTGCAGTCCCAGTTGAAAGTAAAAAGACAGTTTAAAGATTACGTGACTGTCCTGCTAATCTCTAATTGTCATCATACTCATCAGATGACAAACATTTTGTTTTAAGATACAGTATCTTTTCCATGAAATACAACTGTCGCCACACTTCAAATATTAAAAAAAATCTAATAAAAAATGAATCTCTCAAGAGATAAAAACAAATTAAAGAGCTAAAGAGCCAAATAAATACATGAGTGAACTGATTAATATCTTCCATTTTCATGCACACTGTATATCAGGTCAGAGAGCTTGTTACATTCCCATGGCTATTTGCCTTGTTATACCACATAAGCACAAAATGTAAAGTCCATCTTCTACTGCTTGGAGTGTACTGTGCAAAAGCCTTGGGCTGTTCCTCTTTTTTGTCTATTTTGCAAAATGGGAAATAGATGCAGCAATTTATTGAAATATGCACAAATCCACAGATTTGTACAAATATAACAAGCTTGAAAGTCAATATTCGGCATGACCACATTCAACTTTTCAAACTTTTTAACATTGCCTGGACTCTCTTAGGCTAGCTTTCTTTTCGTTTCTTTAAATCTTCTTTAAAGTCTTCAGGATTAGTTCTTCAGGCTTCTTTAAGGTCATTCAGAATCAGAGAAACTTTATTAATCCCAGAGGGAAATTGAGTAAAGCTCTTCTGTGGATGTTGCTCTGTTTTCGGTCAAAATGATCCCACACTGCTTCAATAATGTTGAGGCCCCAGCTCTGGGGAGACCAATCCTTGACTGATTGTGTTCCACTGTGTCTTTTTCTATCCAGGTATGCTTTTTCTGTACAGGCAGTGTGTACAGTGTTTTGCCATTATCATGCCAAAAAAAGGAAGCCATTGCCAATCACGCTTTCCTAAGTAGATCGACTTCCATGGTGGATAGTACTTTTCAGCATTCATAATCCCATCAATTTTGACAAAATTATCAACACCAATAGCTAAAATACAGCACCAACCCATGACACAGCCTCCACCGTGTTTTACAGTTTCCCTGTCAAGAAGTTGTTCCTTAAGAATGGCCTTATCATTTCTGATAAGGCCATTTCTGATGAAGCTTCGTTGGTTTACCCCTTGAAATACAGTATGTGCCTTTTTTATGCTTGAATGATTCATAGGTCAGTATTAAGTGGCTCAGGCACTAGCCACACAGGCCTACAGTCATCGACCAGTCTCTCGACCTGTGACTGAGGCCTTAGAAAATAAACATCCCTGTGAAATGAGAGGTGGCATAAGACTTTTGTACAGTGCTGTAATGAACTAATATATGATTAGTAAATTTGTGTCTCAATTTCTTTTTTTTAATTTAATGAAACTGAAAATTAGCTTTCATTGGTTATGATCTATACAATGAACAGATTTTAATCAGTTTACAGTTTATTCATCCAAAGAACTGTTCAGTGCTACTCAGTGAGAAACTATGATTACTGACAGAATTCATACAATCAGCCTGCTTACTTAGAATGACCATTACACTCTATAGGGTCAAGTTCAGAATAATAAATGATAAGCTCAGCCCAAACAATCTGGCAGTGAATGTCAGTGTTTGTGAGCGAAGCAGCAGTCACACCATCTGCAACCAATTTGGCTTCTCTATCATTACAGCAACATCATGAAAAATCTTCAACCCCCACAATAACCTCACTGTCAACTCTGACAACAGGTGGCATTGTAACATCAACAACATTAGTCTTCTCGGTCGGCAGTTATTCTCACTTGATTTATAATACATGGTCAGGCTTTTTCCCATAAATGTGAGGAGTTGAAAGGTGAGAAACACTGATTATTCCCCAAATTAGACAGAATAACACCTGCAATAGATGGCATGCATACGCAAAACTATTTCAATAGGAAGAAGAATTTAATGAGATAACATATATGGATGGTAACTCTGCTAATTAAAAATGAAATATCAATGTTGTGTGTATAATACGCACCTGTAATTGTTCTTTTTGGATGATTATGCACAGTTTAGGTTACATTTAAGGAATTTCCTGTCACGTATTTTTATTTTAAATTTAATTATTTATAAAACACTGCACAAAGTTATCGGTAAATCTGGCTGATAGCATTATTGCTACTATGTTATTTCATTTTCAAATTTTCTATAGCTACAGTATCACAACAATAGTTATTATTATTATTATCATTTCTGTTATTACTATAATTTTGGATTTTAGCCCTGTTTTGTCTCCTCCGACTCCCATTTTGCTCCACTGCTGCTAAATATTAGCTGGATGTTAGCAGCTAATAGGAAGTACCTGCATTTTGGTTTGTTTTGTTTAGGTCTGGAAATAGTACAGTCAAGCTGCTGAAAAGTAAAAAAAAAAAAAAAAAAAAAAAAACTTTT